>AWUE01014667.1:0-54314 GCA_001974825.2 Corchorus olitorius
TTTTTTTTTTATTTTTTTTAATCAAAAGTGAAAAAAAAACAAGAAAAAAAAAGGAAAGCTTTGCGATGTATGCTCTGTTCAACTCCTGTCTTTTCCATCACCATCAGGTGTTCCCTAAAATTATTCTTTTTTATTGTGTGTGTGCCTTGGTGTTCCTGTTGAGTGCACTAACTAGCTAGGAGGAAGCTGTTGATTGAACTAAAGTGACTTTGGGATTCACAGCCCCACCAAAATCTGCACAAAATTAGTGGGACTTGAGTAGTTTGGACAACATGCTCACTATTTTTTTTTCCTCTTTTGTACCATTTTGGAGTGCATGTGTTTTCATTCTCATTAAATACACCACATTCAAATGTTATTTTTAAACTAGTTATACAGCTTCTGAGTTAGTAGTATATATATTACCTAAAACTATAAATTTAAACATTAAACATAATAAAAAAGGGTTGATACATGGACTCAAAAGGGATGTTATGATTGATTAAAATTCCACAACATGGGTTCCCCTCCAAAATTCACTAAAATTATTCTTAATGAGAAAAACTCTTCTAACTGTCCTGTTTGATTAAAATTAAAATCACCTCAACCTTACTCGATGAAGAGCCATATAAGCAACGAGCCGGTAACCCACAAGCATCAATGCCATAATGCACACATCTATCCACAAATGGTTCAAACCCATTGATTTGATGGCTGGAAGATCCCCAACCCTACACAACTCTCCCTTTGAGCACTCGTAATAGTCATCCTCACTGTACTGAACCCCTAGCAGAAGCTTGTAGCAGTAATAGCTATAACTCAAGTATTTCAGCCACACTATGAAGGCCGGGATTTGCTGAACATAATATCCCCCTGCTATAAGGAATACCAGAGTTGTGACCGAAGCTAATGTGGTGGCCTGTTTTATGTCCATCAGAATGGCACCAATGGCTAGACCCAGACTCTGAGAAACAAGGACATTGTAAAGGACGACCAAGAGTGATAGGATGAAGGTTACAGGATCAGGTTTAAGCCCACCCATCCAATAGATTATGAAGACGAATGCAGTTGGAAGTGCAAGTTCCAGTGGCAAGTCACCGAATGTTCTAGCAAGGAAGTAAGACGAAAGGCGGTACATTCCAGAGGATCGCTCTTTAATTAGCATTGTTCTTTCTTGTGGAAATGTGAAAACCGCATTGTAGAGTGGATAGAAGCCCCAGAAAACAGAGAAGAAAAAGAGCAGAGCAATCTGTTTGAGGATTGCAATAAGCTTAGATTAGATATCATAATGTATTGGGGAAGCATATAAAGGGCTTATTAGCTTTTTTGCCGCCTAAATTATGAGTATAAGGACAATTTGTCCCTTAAACTAAAATCGAGACAATTCATCCCTGAACTTTCCAAATTCAGAACAATTTGCCCCTCCACCAGGGGATGAAATGTCTTGAATGAATATGGGAAGTTTAGGGGCAAAATGTCCTGATTTGGAAGTTCATGCAACAAAATGTCTTTGATGTAATAATTCAAGGAGCAAAAAGGCTAATAAGCCGAACTTAAAGCTATTGGGATTTGGAAATACAAAGTGAAGAAAGGGGTTAATTGCAACTTACGCGGTCTGAGATGTGGGAAGTTGGGGTATGCCACCATAAGAGTCCACCAAGAAAGGCGACACTTATGACTTGGAAAATTCTAAGCCTGTTGAAGGCTTCATATCTCCTTTCTCTAACTCCTCTTTGGAGCAGCACTTTGAACTGATGCCACCAACTTGTGCACCACTGTTCTGACTTGTCATTCCCTGCATTGTATCAAAATTATTAGTACCCACTTGATCAGTTGAGCTCAAAGCTATGGTAGTAATTAAAGCCAAGGATTCCAGAGCAAATTAATTACTTGGACATGCTTCTTTTGTATTGGCGTAATTATTGAGGTCCGAATTGCAGAGCTCAGCCTTGAGTCTGGTCGAAATATTTTTTTCGTAAGCAGAAATAAGAGCATCCTTGACGGATTTTTGTTCTTGTTCTGTATTCTCAACTTGATCCACTGATTGTTTGAAATCAGGACCGATTCCTGCGTTGTCCAATTCTTGTTAATTGAGGCGGCAATGCTTTACAAGTAAGAATTCGTTATTGTTCTATGGGGATGAGAATAGAATATGGTTGTGTGAACTGTGAATTTATGATTAATGCATATGAATTGAAAAACTTAAAAAATTTACTCTAGAATGAGCATATTCACATATATAACTTTAAAATTTAGAAGTCCATAAAGATTATGCATTGAAGCATGATTAAGTTTTGTTGGTTATTAATTGAAAATGACTCTACACCGATTAATGATAAACCAAAGTAAAGGGTGGGGTCTGAAAATACTCAATAGTCCATAGGCACAAAGTTGAAAGCACCATTTTTGGTAGGCCAACTGAACATACCCCATCCAATGCAAAAAAAGATCATGGAAGAAAGAAAGCATTGAATAGAAAGAAAAGTTTCCCATTCCTCAGCCTCTAATCTATATCTATATATATCATAAAGGGAAGTAATTAATAAAAGAGAGGGAGGCGAAGATTTTACCGTTTGCGAGATCAAGAAGGAGATCAGCAGGATTGACGGTCATGGAAGTGGAAAAACCAACGGAGGAAAAATAGTCCAAGGCAGCAGATGCTGATCCATAGTAAATAGGGGAGCCTTCGGAGAGCAAAACAACCTTGTCAAACATGTGATAGAGTCGACTGGAGGGCTGATGGATGGTGGTGACAACAGTTCGGCCGCCACTAGCAAGGCGTTTGATAGTGGTCAGGATCCGTTGTGCGGTGGTTGAGTCCAGCCCCGAGGTGGGCTCATCAAGCAAAAGTAAGCTTGGATTGATTAGCATTTCCTGCCCTATGCTCACTCTCTTCTTTTCGCCTCCTGATATTCCTCTAAACAGTGGGCCCCCAATCATGCTATTTCGGCACCTCGTTAGTCCCAGCTCCGCGATTACTCGCTCCACATGTTGGAGTTTCTCGTCACGGCTCAAGCTGTTGGGTAGCCTGAGCAGTGCGGTGAAGAAAAGGGTCTCCGTCACGGTGAGATGAGGGTATAAAACATCGTCCTGAGCCACGAACCCTGTTCGTCGCTTTATGGTGCCGGAAAAAGGGTGGCCATTGTATGTGATCTTACCGGAGAGCTTGCCGGTGAGGCGGCCTCCAAGGGCGGTAAGGAGAGTGGTTTTACCACTTCCGGAAGGACCTAACATTGCTAGGATTTCTCCAGGGCAAACTACACCTGTTATACCATTGAGAATGGTCTTTTCTCGGGTGATCCATCCTCCCAAACATGATCCTTTCTGCTGCTCCAACTTCACTTTGTACACCACCTCCTCAAACTGTGTAAATTTAAAGAGTCACACAAACAATATATAAATCATCAACTAATTGTACTATTATGCATATATATATATATAGTTTATCAATCCTGAAATAGAGAGAAACCTTCAAAGTTATAGGAAACAAGGCGAGCCTGAGAGGAAGTTGTGAATTGTGTTGTTGTTGTTGTTGTAATGGAAAGGCCAGGACAGCCCTGTTGTGGGTGTAGAGACCTGGCCCAACCTGTGAGGTATTGTCCGCATCAGGCATCTCTGACAAAGCTTCCACTGGTCCACAGCTGCCAAGTTCTGGTTTCGGGGCTATGCAGTTGAGAGGCATGGCTTGGTTGGTTTTGGTGGATGGTGTGGTGGTGCTTGAGGAAAGGGAGAGAAGTTAACAAGTTCCTTTTAACTTGGCAATTCCCAAAGTGAAGTGGAGAGCATATAAATATATACTACTAGAAAGAAACGAGGATTTCTCCTGTATGCTAAAGCTCTTTGATGGTGGTATCCCACCTCCTTTCCCTTAATTTATTCTCTAATACCAACTCCAAATTAATTATACTAATCTCTTCCTAAGTTCCCCCTTTATCGCATCGCATCTATTAATTAGTAGGGCAAGCAAAGATCAAATTATGACAAGTGGATTGAGAATTTGAGATATAGTAGTATCAGTTTACGATACTAGCTTGGTAGCTAGCAATAATATGGCTACACTTAGAAAACATGCGCCATCGATCATGTAGTTGAAGAGATAAAGCAGATCATGGTGGTGCAAATAGTAGGGCTCTCTCTCTATAGAGCGCCAGCCACTTGAGGCCAATTAGTTGTGGATATTTTTGCTGTTAGTTTTTGTTTATATATGCGCATGATGTGGTGCATGTAGAAGCAGGGGATAGCTAGGGGGGTTGCCTGGTGAAAAATAATAATAATGGTGCTTTTTCCCAAATCCCACCATCTGAAGACAAATATGTGAAAAGTTGTATGAATATGATAGTATCATAGTACCCAAGCAAAGTGGATGATCCAAATTAAGAAACTGGATATGGCAAATGCCTGAGGTCTCAAGACTTCTGAGTTTTCAATAACATATTATGTTTTTTGTAGTAAGTATGTACTGCTAGTATATATGTGTTGTGTGCATATCAGCAAATCAGAAATTTATCACGTGGAGTGTATAAATGCTGCATATACGACATGAATGAATATGATGGTGCTTCCCACCAACATATAATTCTGCTTGTCACTTAAACTATTTCAGTTTATTGTCTTGTCCTGTCGTGTGGATTTTTTTTTTTTTTTGTTCAAAGTCGTGTGGATTTTTAACACCCTGTATGCATAACATGAGAAATGTGGCAATGTATTCCATTAGAAATATGTATTCCAGTTTTATCTAATTAATAGGTAAGTTCATGGGAATTTGGTTCTAGTACTATAGTAACATGAGAATTTTGACCTTGATTATTGCAATATGCGAATCTCTGTCGTGAATGTGTTCAAATTACAACTGAAATCCCAAGTTAATTTAATGTGTATATGTGTCACGCTACAAAATACTATACTCTACATATATAGCTAGGTTATTCATTATTATATATATATTCAAAGATTTCATCACTTAGTGCAGTGCTTCTCTTGTATGCAGTATCTTTTATAATGTGCATGCAGCATGCGTGCGTGTGTGGGATGGAAGGACCTGGCAATTCCTAGCTAGTTAGGAGTACTTTATTCTTCTCCTTCCATTATTAGATTTCGAAAAATTTCATCTCACTCTTATTTAATCATTTATTCAAGAATCTTTCATATCTGGTAGCTACATTCTGGTTCATTAATATAAAAACATTGAATGGGATCACATCCAATTGGAGAAAACTCTTTCAGTGCCTATTTTTTTTTTTCATTTATAAGACTCGAACCCTATATCTTACTTAACGAACATTGAACTCCTTCTATTTATCTCAACATAAGCATTAGTGTAAAACTCATTTCTCTCAAACACTACGACCTAGTTTATTCATTAGCCTTTTTCAAGGAGTTTAATATAGATCGGTACAGATATCAAACGGATATATAAGGTATCGATGAAATTAAAAAAATAAGTGGTCAAAAATGTACTAAAATGACAAATATTTATAGTATACGTTTGAATTTTGACTTGAAATTTCAGCCAATGCTTATTTACATATTTTCACATATTTTAGAGTCAAGATATGATAAATAAAGTATATGTAGACATTAATCTTAATTTTTTTTTCATATTTTTGGCAGCAAAAAGCATATATAATGTGTATACATCAAATATACTGTTTTAATCATACAATTATTTTCTTTTGTAAATGATGGTTACCAAATAAATCACTTCATTAAATACTAATTTAGAGTCGAATAACGTGAAAAAAATAAATTACAAAGTACAAACTTGTCCGGAAATAAAAGAAAACAACTACATAGATTGTTCAAAGAGAAACCACAAAAAACAGAATTTAAAGGAAAAATCTAATCTAAAAAAAAGGCCATAGCACAATAGGCAAAGTAATAGTTATCATCCAAAGCCATCACTCCACTGGTTGCTGAACTTCGGGGTTGTCTACAAGGTTCTCCACTGTCTTCTCCCCAGCGTTCTCCGTGATTCCATCACTTCAAAGCACAAACACATCCTCAATACCACATTGAATTTCTTGGAGACTCAAAAGCACTGCTACTGCTGTAACCGCTACCATAGCTTTTAATGGGCATGATGTATCAACTCCCTTGGGGCCGTGAAGATTCCTGACATTCATAAACCCAACTATTAAAAATTTGCATAAAGTTTCAAAAAAACTTTGCATAAAGTTTTTGGCCTTCTAGCCAAAGACGAAAATGATAATGCATCATGCAAGCAGTGTCAAAGATCTTACTATTCCTGAGATGACCAAAATTCAGACTTAAGTGAAACATATATTTTAACAACAATGTCATTTTTATTTTGAAGAAAGTTTTCGGCAAATAAAATTTGACATGGCGAATACCAAAATGGGAATGTGAGGAATATTATTATTAAATAGATGACCAAAACCCGATCAGACCAAATTGTATTAATTGAAAAGCTAATGTTACTTTTGAGAAAACTTTGGGAAAAAAACAAAATGACATAAAATTATTGTGACCAAAATCAAAATGGCAATGTCAGGAATATTACTATTTAATAAATGACCAAAAGCCATTTGAATGAAATTGTGTATTATATTATACCTCGAGTCTATCTCAAACCGAATCACTTAAACCAAAAAATTCTTGGTATTACTATTACCACAAGTTTGGAGAAAGGACTTTAATTGCTAATCTATACTATATATAAAAGTACGAATTTATTTAGAAAAATTGAATTTCTACAGTACCATCCTAGATATTCTTCAGCAATCTTGCTAAAGAGGGCACCATGATCTTGCTTCCTTCTAATGCATCTGATCCTATACCAACATGATTACTTAGGCTATGACCATCTACAAGAGTATTCCCACGAAATGAGAGAGGGGGCTTAAGATCAAAATTAGACACTTAATTTTACTATATTAAACAAACTCAAAGTACAATAGGCTACTAGCTCTTTTCTGGGTTTTGTTTCATTAATCTTTCTTTAACGGAACAATATTGATGTAAAAGACTTTTTGAAATGATCATAAAAAAATTTAGTTGTGGCTATTTTATTCCACTTGAGGTCTTAACATTTATTTACACCTTTTCCTTTTAAAGAGAATCATGCGTATGGCTTTGAGGAATTTTTCTTACCTCAACTACATGAATAATTATTCAAGCTTGCTTAAATCAATTGCCAATTTACGAATAATAAATCTATTCAGAAATGGAAAATTCGACTTAGAATCAATTGGATCACTGTGTTTAAAGCCGAATTGCTCACAAAATAAATAAAATTTGAGATAATTCAGAGTATATCGGAGTGCATGATGGAAGGAGTAGCTTTTCAAATGCCTAATGAACTAAGAAGGCTATTCACGACTTTATTAGTGCATTGTAAATTGTCAGATGTGAGGAAACTATGGAATAACTATTACGATGAATGTCTGAGGATTATAATAGAATGTATGGAATCTCAATCCAGACCAGACACAAATTGCTCGCATTTACAGAGCATTGCATATTATCTTGAAAGCATGCATGTGAAAAAGCATAAAGAAGTTTGATTTGTCAGAGATAGATTTTCAAAATTTGTACATGAGGAATTCAACATATAACACGTGCAATCTTGTCAACAAGAAATGAGTACGTGGGCAAACTAAATTTGAGTAAATGATAGGAATACAAAAGTTCCACCAGTGAGTATAAGACGTGCGATTATTCGATGAAATAGTTTATGACTCGAACAACCATTATCAGGAGGAATTCTTAAATATTTTTACATTGCATGATTTGTCACCGTAAAGACTATATGTTACATTCTCTCGGCAAATTTTAATGTCTTCAACTAAATTTTTGGTCAAGTAAAAAAACTACAAAGAAGTAGAAGGAAACATATAGAAATGATGTATATATTATATAAAGAAGCTCTACTTTCATAGAAGTTAAAATTTTTTTTTTTAAAGAAATCACATTTTCATTACATAATTACATAATAGTATAAATAATATTTAAATACCATTTTGGACTATTTAATAATATCTAATTTTAATTGTGATATGCAAGTCAACACGAGGATTGGAAAATATTTCCACCTACAAATGTAACACATTTTAATTTGCTTCAAATGTAATTTCATTACATTTAAATGATTAAATTCTTTGACTTCTAATTAGTTTCATGATATCTATTTAATGTTAAATTTAAAATTTACTTCAACATAATTCCAATACAATATAATAATTTAATTCTTTAATTTTTTATTAATTTCAATTATTTTTTTATTTAAACGCGTTCGGCCACGTGCAACGCACGTAAAAGTTAAGACTAGTATTTATAAAAACATGAAAAAATTCATTGAAATGTCGCTTATATTTTTAATCGTAGATGTAAAAACGAAAAAAATTATTTTATTTAATACGGATATTAACAAATATATACAGATATTTGAATAAAACGATAAATATCGACGAATATGTGGGTATATCGATAGATGTTCGGTGATTGAAATTTTTTTGGATATTTATATCAAGGGATACAGATATCAAATAAATGTTCCATAGTTTTATATCTGCTAAGCATATAATTACAGATATTAATTAATTACTGAAAAGAGATGAGAAGTTGGGTTGTTTTCAAATCCTTACATGAGTATTAATTAATTTTGTGAATACAAATGATGTGATGCCTCCATGTAATTATAGTAATTTTTTTTTTAAAAAAAAAAAGGAAAAAGAAAAGAAATTTGGGGGGCTGCTTAATCAACCAACAAAACCAAAAGGGCATCTATATATGAGATTGATTCTCATGCACCCCCTTGCTAAAAAACTTGAGGAATTGAATTGAAGACTTTTCCAAGTGAATTTATCTATAAATCTTTTCCCTTTACCTCTTTCGGCAAACGTACTATTAAACAAATGTCCATTCACTTGAGTCAAACAATTAAAAATGAAGGTCGTGTGCCTGTTAAAAGAGATGTTGCGTTACATTCACGGGGCACCGGATATCCATCCATCTGTTGGGAGAATTTTCTCTTCTTTTCTATATACATATACATATGGCTATATATATGCTATAGACAGAATTATGCTACTGCTAATATAGCAAAAGCATTCGCAGCAGCCTGGAGGTGGGGCTTCCCAACTCAAAGTATTGAATTTCTTTAATTTTTATGATTTTTAGCAGAAATATCAATGCTTCTCTTTATTAAAAAAAAATTAAATTTCTTCCCTTTCTTTCTTAAAGGCTAATAAAGCCAATTGATTCTTTTATTCCCTCTACACTGCTCTCGCTATTGAATTTTTTTTACTGTAGTTTTCAACATTCGTATCGCCGAAATTCGATATGACCATTGTATCATTGCATGTCGTTTCTATATAGTATAAAATGTGATCTCTAATAATATATTCATATAAAAGGTGGGGGTGAGTAAGTTAGATGCTCATGAGCAAAAGTCATTGTCTAATTTTATTCTTTCAGTACTCTCTTTCTACCTTTTTCTTTTGGTTTTAATTTCAATCAATTAATTATTTTCCTTCCTTGATGATTTTATTAACTACTCTTATTAATATTAATATTAATATTAATATATATTATAATATATAATATAATATAATATAATATAATATAATATTATAATAATATAATTATATAATAATATAATAACATATTATAGTACTACTCATTAATCATTATGGTGAAAAGAGATGAGAAATGATTAAAGGACCAAACAACCCCGTTAATTCCATTCCAATTACTCTACTCTCATATGCCCATGTGGGAGTGATTTAGTGACAAGAACTGGAGTGTACGGTTTTTGTTGGTGTGGTCATGGATTCGAGTTTGACTAAATTCAATGTTCTTCTCACATAGATTTTTATTTGTCCACACCCTGTGTTAAGATCCATTCTTAGCAGTTAGCACGCCCCACTATTGCCCACATGTGTGTCCCTTGCCATGGAGTCACCGCAGTTTAAGAGAGAACGAGGGACAATGAACCCCTCGAATAGATGATGCCCACCAAGAGACTCCTTTTTCTTCTGAAAAAAAAAACTCTCATATGTAGTATATATAGTATAATATATATATATATATATATATATAGATAGTAATATAGTATATAATGGCTTAATGATGTATTTCGCCCCCATGAAAATGCCCAAATAAATCTTTGAATTTTAATTTGGTCAATGTTATTCTTGAACTCACAATTTTGGTCAAATAGACTCTTTTGTCGATGGCACTGTAACGATCAAAAGTTTTATTAAAAATTATAAGACAAAATTAAATGAATTTTAAAATAATTTGTTTTTTTTTTAAATATTTTTCGCAACTTTATCATTTTGCCACTTGGATTTTTTTGGACATAGGGACTCATGATGTTAGCAAATTTAATGGCCCATTAAGGTGCCGTCAATAAAAGAGCCTATTTGGCTAAAATTGTACGTGTAAGTTCATGGGTGGTATTGATCAAAATTAAAGTTCAGGAGCTTATTTGATCGTTTTTTATAAGTCCAGGGGTGAAAATAGATTATTAAGTCTATACATACCTTTTTTTAAATAATAAATTCATTCAATCAAAGAATCTGGATTACAAACATCGGGGGGTAAAATTCCGTACCGCACATAGCTAGCAAACATATTACAATCAAATTTAGTTAAACTATGAGCACAAATATTAGCATCTCTTTTCGTATGAACAAAGAAAACACCGTTGAAATTTTTTGCTAACTCCCGGATATCCATAATTAAGCAAGCTCCTTCTTGTTTATCTTTCCCTGGATCTTCATAATTAAGCAAGCTCCTTCTTGTTGATCTCCATGATAGCAATTAAATAGTCACACTCAACGTAGATGTGGAATGGTTGCCTCCTTTGGAAGGGTAGCTTAAATTCAACGTAGATGGTGCAGCTAGGGGTCAACCAGGGGAGGCGGGCATTGGTGAGGTGTTGAGAGATAAAGAAGGGAGTTGTTTATACCTCAATTTACAATTGAGGGTAAATTGGTCTTCACATGATTTATATCAAGATGAGTGGTCAAGATTTGATTACAAATCCTAAAGAAACTTAGTTTCTGCACCACCCTAGTTCTGATAGAATTAGGAAAATCTTGTAATTAATTAATTTAGGCTGAATTATTAATAAATAATAATAATTTTCGAAATTATTATTATTATTATCCATATATGCCGCCCTGTATCAAGGGAGGAGGCAGAAAATCAATTAAGGAGGCAGTTTCCTTGAATGCTGCTGTCAGCTAGGAAGGCAAGCAGTAAAAAGGGAAGTTATATGCCATCTACCCATGAGATGGAAAATATCTCATGAACTTATGTAGCAAGGCCCAATGTCGTCCCCTATGTGGAGGAGAGGCCGCCCTCTTCCCTCAGAAGAATTATTTTCGTCTTCCTGCAGGAAGGAGGCAGAGAGCTAAAGTCTGTCAGCAAGAGAAACACCTATTTACATGAGAGAGGCATGAGATTTTCAACCTCACACCTCCTCAACATAGTCGACCAAGCATAAGGAAGAAATCACCTAGCCCTTTCCCTCTCCCCGGGAGGCAAAACTACAACTTTTGTATTTTGTTCAATTAAGGACAAAATGACAAATTGATCAATTGAGAAGGCTAGAGGCTGAAATTTCTACCAAGGAGCATACCATGATGATCCTTGAGCTATGTAGATCATCTTGGTAAAATTTCACCTTATTCTGACATCGGTGTAAAAACTTATGCACGATTTTCAGTTAAGGACAATTTGGGAGTGAAACCAAGTTCACCATGATAGAGAACTCGAATTCACTTGGGATTTTTTCCATAATCTTATGGAGATAATCTAAGCCTACTGGTGAAATTTTGGTTTATTCCGAGTTCGTTTGCAACTTTTGCATTCTTTTTAATTAAGGACATGTGGCTTTCTCACCCCGGTTTAAGCCATTTTCTTAACTAAGTGTTATTTTCATGATTTGAAGAGCTAAGTATGATTAAGTAAAGATAATTTCGTGGCATTAGTGTTCAAAGTCCAATTCATGATGTCAGTAAGTCACTACTTAGTCAAATTAGTTGTTTTCAGCACCAAAGAAGCAACGAAGTCATGCTGAAGTATGATAGGAAGAAGGAAGAATTATTCATCAACCACCCAGGAGGAAGATTTCCATCTCTCATCCAAGAGAGTGGCGCCCTAGCATCTACTTTTCTCTCTCCCCAGTAGTTGGAAGCAATCAGAAGAAGAAAGAAGCTTCACTGCAATTTCCTAGAAGCTGTCATCTACCTAGGAGGAGGAATTCATCTTCTTCAGCAAGTCAAGCCCATTAATTTCAAGGCACATGCCGCCCCTATATAAAGGAGGCCATTCTAAGGCTTCAAGGCAGATTCCACATCTCAAAACATTTCCCAGAGAAATCACTCTTATAAAAAAACCAGCTCCTGAAGCTACAAACTTGCTCTGCGCAAAAAACCAAGCTCCGTGCTTATTTTCTTTCTGGCTCTACGCCATTTGACTCTTGTTCATCACGAGTTCTTACTCGTTCTTACTCGTTCATCATATTTTTCTTGTCTAGATCCTGTCTCAGAACTTTCAAACACTCTTTTAGTGTTTTTCTCTTGTTTCAATCTTGTCTCCGAACACAAAAATACTGTACACATGTTTCTCTTTCATCAATAACAATCAAGTTGTTATTTTCTTTCAATTTCAATCAAGAACAGATCTCACAGATTTGATCCAGTTAAAAAAGTAGAGGAAGGCCCAGTTATGGAGAGTAGTTTGCTACGGATCCAATGATTTAAATGCTCCGCAAATTGACTGGCACTCCCCTACGCTGTCATAAAGGATTCTCCGCGAAAACTCTAGCAAGAGATTTTCGGCGCAACAAGAGTATTAGGCTGATCTTTTCTAAACCTATTGGTTTTGCAGACTCGAACATGGCGGAGCTATTGGCTATAAAGGAAGCTTTTTTGATCTATGCAGCTTCTAGTTGGGCTCATCAGAGTTGTTTGATAGTTGAAAGTGATTCGAGAAACTCCGTGAAATGGGTGACAGAGATTGAAACAGCACCTTGGAGATTTCGCCAAGTATTGTTTAAAATGGAAGAGTTGAAGAAAAAAGTTAGTAGCTGGAAGGTTGTTCATATTTACAGAGAAGTAAACCACATTGCTGATGGGTTGGCTAAGTCCATCATTGGCAAGAGTACAGCTGTTTTGAGCAGTTTTTTACTTATCTCTTTTGCGCTCTTGCTGCTCTCTGCTATCTGATAGTGTGTGTGGAATGGCCTGTTTGTATGTGCCGGTGTAGGGTCTTGTTTTTGGTTGTTGTGTTAGTTTGGATTCTGTCTTTGTTTGTTTGGTTATGATTGTTGTGTTTCGGATGTTATTTGTACTGGTGTAGGGTGCTGGTGTAGTTTTTGTTTTTTGTGGGTGGAGGCTGGACTCTTGTTGGTCCTTATATGTTGGTTGGTGTTGTTTTGTTGTTCCGAGTTCCTTTTGTAATTCTGGGGTGGAACTGCTTTGGATGTACTCTTTTTCCTACTCTAGGATTTTTTCCCACTGGGTTTTTCCTATTGTAGGTTTTAACAAGGCATCCTTGTTTCACCCCATTTTCTTTAATAAATTCTTCTTTTCCTTTCAAAAAAAAAAGTCACACTCAACAAATAAACATAACACAAACTAACTAATGAAAATTATGAAATAACCCATGATAGCAATTAAACTGCCGCTTGAAATAACCAAATAAACAAACTAATTATACAAAACCCACACGCATTGAATACGGTGAGACTTGAATCTGGAACTTCAGGGTTCAAGGAGCATACACCTTAGTATCTTACCATTAATCCAAATGCTCAGGTGCGTGCGCTAGTAGTTTATATATACTCCCTATGTTCCTTTTATTTGTCATCACCCTTTGTTCCTTTTTTATTTGTCATCTTACACTACAAGAAAGCATTAATTACCTATTTTCCAGATCTATCATTCTTTGATTAAAGAAAGAAAATGAATATGTAGATATAGATGAATATTTAATTAAGGGTGTTATGAGAAAGTATACTAAAATATACATAAAATTTACAAACTAACTTTTAACTACTTTTCTTTGTTGAAGATGTTAGTTATCCATGACAAATAGTAAAAATGAATGGGAGTATATATATATATATATATATATATATATTATAATAATAATAATATATATCATAGTTATTATAGTAGTAATAAAATAGTTTTGCAGAGAGCACTAGGGAGCCAAGTGGAGGCAAGCAATTTGTGTTTATGGAAGACTTTGGGGCCGGGGAGTGTTATGGCTACTTGACGATCCGTCTGGGTGCGCATCATTTCTGAGAGCACCCCTTTCTGCCTCCCCAACTTGCATTTATATAATGCAGGCCGGCGGTTCTTCTTTTCTTTGCGCTATTCCTGCCTTTTCCTTTTTTCATAATATTCTTACTTCATTTCCATTTGATTCTGAATTTAAATCTCTCTCTCCCTCGTTTTTCCAATACTATATATATAGCTCTCCATATTGCACATTGATTCTCTCTGCTTTTCTCATTAGTCATATCATAACCCCTAACCCTACTCAGTAATTCCTTGGATGCTATTCTAACATCATTTGCCATAAATTATTAGAGATGATCCCTTCCTAATTGGTCACATCTTAAAGTAGAAACTCTGGTGGAGGAGTTATTTAGCTCTTGTTTTAATCACAAGGATAGGACTTGGACGTCAAACTCAATATATTCAATTACCCTCCCACTCAAGGTTAAAAATAATTAAATCCCTATATCCATTTACAAATTTTACTATACATAAAAATGAAATCAGATCAGAGTAATTAATAAAGTAGGCATAATAATGATTGAAACTCGATCAGTAACGCTAGTGTTAACATCAATATGAATTTGCGTCCACCTATTTAAAACATTATCAGATACTAATATATTACTATCGTGCTTGCTTACGCACATATATAATTATAATTATATATACTAGACTTACTACCAAGCAAGTGCGATGAGTTATCAACAATTATTACTAATAAAATATATTACTGTAAAAAGTAATTAATTATGTTTTTCTCTTTTTAAATTTGTTTGTTTAATAAGAAATAATTAATTATTACTAAGTTTCTTACATAACTCTTGTCGGTAATTACAATTAGACCATTGAAAATTTGAAATTGTATTATAGTATTTAAGAGCTAAAAGGGAATATTTAAAGGGAAGTAGTACTAGTATGGAGATTATGTAAGGGCGGGGGACATCCCATTTTGCCAATGCTGCTAATATTTTTATGAAATTTTAATAATCATTATAAAATTTTGGTAATCTCTATATAAAATTTTGATAATTATACTATAAAGTTTTTATAATAATATTATAAAATTTCGAGAACCTCTATATGAAATTTTATTAACTTCCATATAAAATATTGTTACACTACTCCCTATCAATTCTTAATAACCACTTAATGAAATTTTGATAATCACCCTATAAAATTTTGATAACTTCCCAATGAAATGTGAGTAAGTGTACATTATGAAATTTTGATAACATTCCGATAAAATATTAGTAATCACATTATAAAATTTTGATAAACAAACCATGAAATTGTGATAACCTTACTATAAAATTTTTATAAACCTCCCTATAAAATTTTGATAACCTTCATTTGAAAATTTGATAATCTTTCTATGAATTTTTGATAACCTCCTTATGAAATTTTATTAACCTCCTACGAAATTTTGATAAGAACTCTATTAAACTTTGATCACTCCTAATGAAATCTTGATAATTAACTACACCATGAAATTACGATAACTTCCCTAACCACACTACCAAATCTTGTTAATTTCACTATAAATTTTGATAAACTCATTATGAAATTTTATTAACTACACAATGAAAATTTGATAACCTTCTAATGAAATTTTGGTAACCATACTATGAATTTTTTATAACATCTCCTTCTGAAATACCACATTATAAAATTTTGATAACCACACTATGAAATTTTGATAATCTCCCTCTAAAATTTTGTTAATCTCTATGAAATTGTGATAATTACACTATGAAATTTTGGTAACAACACTTGAAATTTTGATAAGCTCACTCTATCTCACTATGTAATTTTAGTTAGCACACTATGAAATTTTGTTAATCAGAGTATGAAATTTTAGTAACCTCCCTGTGAAATTTTGATAACCTTCCAATGGAATTCTGATAACCTCCTTATAAAATTTTAATAACCTCCATATAAAATTTTGATAATATCCCTGTGAAATTTAATTTTAATAACCTGCCTATGAAATTTTGATAACATCCCATGAAATTGTGATAACTACATTATAAAATTTTGATATCCTAACCTATGAAATTTTGGTAACCACATTATAAAATTTTGATAACCACTAAGACATTCTAGTAACCACACTATGAATTTTTATAACCTCCTAATAAAATTTTAAAAAATTATAATATTATATGATATAAAAATTGGAAGCAGTATATCCTACTTGTTTTTTTTTTTTTTTACATAGGTACAATTTTATACATTCACTATCTTATGGGATTTTTGTTTATCTATACTATATTAAAAAGTACATTCGCTTGTAAAACTTTTGAATCGTCCATTATACCCTTATTTTTCGAATATATTTCTTAAATGTCATTACTTAAATTTTTATAGTTTTACTCAACTAAAAACTCTATTTTTATCCTTGTAAATTTTATTTTAACCATTTTATTATTTTGATTAAAATACTTCTATAGTTTTACTCAACTAAAAACTCTATTTTTATTTAATTAAATCTAATATCCTTATACCTATTTTATTTTTATCATTCTACTAATTTTATTAAAAAACTTAGATATATTAGAATTTTTAAAATATATTTCTTAAATGATATTGTTTAAATTTTACAGTTTTTTTTAGAAATACACTTTTGCAGTTATTCTACTAAATATTTTATTTTTATCATTTTAATTTTAAAAAATTGGATACCAATTATAATATAAACTAATAAAAGTATTATTATCAAGTTTAAATGTTAAAATAAGTTGTCTAATCATTAATTATTTATCATTTTTTAAACTAATTAAAAAGAATTTAAAGTTTTTAAAAATAAAAAGAAAAGTAACATGCAATTATTTTATTTGACTTATAAAGTCAGAGGAGCCAATTGGGCAGGTTGGACAGGTTTCAGGGTCAGGTCCTCTGGGTCCATGTCAAATGAGTCAGGTAATTTTCTTGGGTCATTCGAGTTTCGTCTCATCTCGGTTCAGGTATTCGGGTCTCGAGTCTGCAAGGTCTAGGGTCAGGTGGGTTCGGGTTTTGGCCCAAAGTCACTCGGGTTCTGGGTCATTCGGCTTTTGGGTTTTTCGGGTCTAGGACTCGGATTAATTGTGTTAGCCTTGAACTTTTTAATGTTTAATTTTTAAATTTATTTAATATCTTTTTTTGGCATTAAAATTTATTTAATATCTTTACTATTCGATTTATTTTACAATCCACTATCGGGGAAGTTTAGCAAACTACATATACGAGGTTTAAAGAGTCGACATGTGTCCCTTTACATATTAATTTTTGAATATTAAATACATAATTAATTATGAAGTGGGGTATGTGTTCAAATAAATATTGGTTATATAGTATCTAAATTTATGTTCTTTCCTAATAAAAAAAATTGTCAAGAAATTACTAATTAATTATTATTTTTTTTGATTATGTAAAAAAACAAATTACTAAATGTAAATTTATCATAAATTATTCATATAACAGATTTAGTATTTATTCATATAATAATTGTTCATATAATGAAGTTTAGAAAATTTAATCAAAATTATAATAATAATATAAATTTTATTAAATAAATGATAATTTAGAATGGTTAAAATATAACAATGTGGATTTTATTGGATAAAACATAATTTTAGTTTATAATATTCTTGGATCATCTGGGTTAATTTCTCGGGTCATTCGGGTTACAGGTTTGTTAGGTCTGGATAGGACGGGTTCGGGTCGTTTGGATCAGATTTTGACAGCTCCACTTATAATTAATTTCAATTAAATTATTATTTTAATTTTCTTTTAATTTAAACACGATGGGTCACGTGCAACGCACGTGGAGGTGAAGACTAGTTTTAGTTAAATAGCCTTAGACAGATGGAAGTGATTAAATCAAGCCCAATCGGCAAAACAATGAAAAAGACAAATTTAAAGTCAATCGCCAAAACAATAAGGAGAAAAGCAAATCAATTAAATATAACAATTTGAGACCAGTTAAATTTGGAAAAATTATAATATTATTATCTGATAAACAAATTGGAAGCATTATATATATATATATATATTGGCAAATTATACAATACACCGACGGTGGAGTTTAGCAGACTACACAAGCGGGTCCTGAAAGGTGACATGTGTCCTCTAGGGACTAGATTGAAATATTTAAAACTTAATTAATTCAAAAAAAATGGACATGTGTCAACTCCACAACCCGCTTGTGGAGTCCAAAATTTACACCGCCAGTGTATCAAATAATTATATATATATATATATATATATTACATAGGTACAGTTCTCTACATTCACTTTACTATGGGATTTTGTTCAATTATTTTAATTAAATAGAGCTTTCACCTTAAATAGATGGAAGTCAGATCAAGTCAATCGGCAAAACAATGAAAAAAGCCAATTCAATGTCAATCGCCAAAACAAAATAAGGGAGAAAAGCAAATCAATTAAATATAACAATTTGAGACCAAATAAATTGTAAGGAGAAAATAAAATCTTACTTTATATATGATAATAATTATTTACATTCAATTTAATATGCATTACATTGATATATTATATATATTTCATTGATATATATAATATATAACGTGTTAGCCTTTAAATATGAAAAATTAAAATTTTAAAATTGAAAAAGATATGACATTATTAAAATATATTTTGATAATGACAATTTAGAAATATATTTTTAAAAAAGGGTATAATCGAAAAATATAAAGTTTCCCCTTATTCGTACTTTTATATATAGTATAGATAAATTATAAAAAAGTCACTTATATTTAACTTTTGGCAAAAAAAAAAACTATATTTTAGCTTTGATCATTTTTAAAAAAATATAAATCAAAATAATTTTTTAAAACAATAATTGTAATTTTGATTTATAAACTTTCTAGTACTACATATTTTTAAAAATTTTAATTCTAAATATATTTTCTATAAATAATGGTCATATATGGACTATATTTGACCAAATTGTGACTTATAATATAAGGAGTAAATGCCTCAAATACTCCTGAAGTAGCAAAAAAAAAAAAAGGACAAATATCCCCTAAACTTTTTTTTGACCTTTTTCCCCCTAACGTTACAAAATCAGGACAAATACCCCCCGACATAGACGGAATCGTTAAGTCCCCCTCTTAAATGCTGATGTGGCTTAACAGAACCGTTACGATTTTCCATTAAGTATTAACGGTTCCGTCTATACTTAACATAAAACGTAACGGCCGAGGATATTTGTCTTGATTTTGTAACGTTAAGGGGCAAAAGGAAAGAAAAAATGTTTAGGGGGGATTTGTCCTTTTCGTGCAACTTCAGGGGAGTATTTGGACATTTAGTCATAATATAAGGCAAAAGCTAACCGGTGCACCCATGCATCAGTTAGTCACAAAATCCAAGAAACAAGTTTTGGGAGATGTAGTAAGTGTAATGATGATGCATATTTGAATTTTGCTTATGACTATAATGCCCCTAGAAAAATTATATTTATTCAATAGAAGTTTTATTTTTTGAAAATAATAAAATATCTGATATAATTTAACAAAATTTAAAAACTAGTATCCCCTCCGATCTAAAATAAGTGACACACTAAGAATATCATACATATTAAGACAATGATTAATTCATCTTAAATTTAGTTAAAAATTATTTGAAATGACCTAAACACCCCAACCTTTTATTAATTACATTTATCTTCTCTCTCGCTAACTCCCCATTAATTAGGGGTATATATGGAAAAAATTACAAATTTTATTGTTTTATAAGTATGTCACTTATTATGAAATAAGACAAAACTTGAATTGTGTCACTTATTTTGAATCGGAGGGAGTATTACCTTTCACCAAGTTTAGCCCCAAATAAAATTTTATCCCAAAATTTCAAGGGTAAATCTTAAATTTTGAGACCCATTATCTTAGAATTTTAGAAAAAAAAATTATAAACTATTTTAATAAGATTTAGTCCCAACTAGAAATGTTATAATTTATCTGCAAAAAAAAAAAGAAATGTTATAATTTATTAAAGGGTAAATTTTGATTTTGATACCCTATCTCATAGGGTTTTAAAAAATATTATAAATTATTTATTAAAATTTTTCTTGACTCAAAAAAATAACCATAATGATTTTTCATCCCTTATTTGAGTATAAGGGTAGTTTTAATATACAAATTTTCTCTTCTCTGAACACTTATTATTTAGAAATTTTATACCCACTTTTTATGCAATAATTACAAGTTTTTATTATATTAATGGGGTTTAACCTCTTGAATTTTGTGACTAACTGATGCATGAATACACCGGTTAACTGGTCCCTAACAATATAAATAGGAATAGACAGAGTAATAATAAGCATCTTTTCTTTTAAGTATACCATTATTAAGAGTCTAGACTATTTTTTTAAAAAAAGGAAGAAAAAAGAAATATACTAATCCCATAAATAAATAACTAGTATTATTTATAATCTATACTATATATAAAAGTACGAATAAGGAGAAACTTTATGTTTTTCAATTGTACCATTTTTTCAAATATATTTCTAAATTGCCATTATTAAATAATATTTTAATTATTCAATTATTAAAATAATGGAAATTCAGATTATCCTCATTAATTAGGATCAACCGTGGTCAATAGGAATGCTTCACATCATCTTTAACATCTGAATTTTCGTTTAAAACATTCTCCAAGTCGGCTTAGAAGAAAATTAATTTTGTCCAGTAATTTTAAGGGCAAAATTATCCACCGCAACGATAGAATTAGGTATCGAGGTAAACATAAAAGTTGTAGATCCTGGAATCCTCTTTCTAACGGTACCTCATTTGCATTTTTCTGAGTTCTAAATCAAAAGTTATGAATTTTTTTCTAAAACTGCTCTTCTGAAATCCTCCTTTAAATAGGATTTAACAATGCACAAGATGTTTTTAAATATTATAATATTCTATTATTATTATATATTAAATATATTATATTAACATTTGAAATCTATTATTAAAATGAACAAAGAAAGTTGTATTTAAAGGAAAAATTTTTATTCATATAATTTAGAAAGATTATATATCGATAACATTTTGAAAATTTTATATGGATTGAATATTTACTTATATATAATATAATATAGTCAAAAAAAATTTACAAATTTAAAAGAAAGAAAAATTTTAGTACAAATTATCTACATGAAAATCCTAACATAATATTTAGCTAACAAAATGAGATTAGTGAAAATTTCACAACATTTTACTTTCTATTGTTGAGTATTTGTGTATTTTGTTTATGTACTAATCAAAATTATCAAAATTTCATAAAAATATTTAATCAAAACATATTGGGCCACATGCAAGACATGTGAAAGTTAAAACTAGTATATATAAATAAATAATAAATAAATAAATATAAAATAAAATAAGAAGCCAAAGGGTGAGTGTGCAAGTGTAATGTTGAGTGTCGTATAGTGAGTTTGTGAAGGGAGTTAGGAAGTCGACACGTGGCACGCACTCCCATTCTCCGAGCTTCTAGTGGGAAATTTGGCGTCGTTTTGCGATGTCGTTTTACGCAAACGCAATGCGGATCTTACCAAATCATTTGGTGGAGGGCCTAGGCCCCATCCACTTATTATCTTCTCCATAATATAACAATTTTGTTACTTTTATTTATCGTCATCATTTTCTAATAATAATGGGAATTGGAATGGATTTCCTCCTCTCCTTTTCCTTCCTATTTTTGTTTTCTCTCTCCCCTAGTCCCCTTCAATTGTCCATTAGTGGGTTAGTCTTTGATTTTTACATTCTTCACCTTTTTCGTAATTATTATTGTTCCTTTTAACAACCTTAATTAGCTCTTTTGACCCTTTCCACATACACACACATATAATCACTCATTAGTGGTACTTACTCAAGAAAAAGAGAAATAATAACACTATTAATCTATTATATTATATATGATTTAATGTCCAAAATTTCCCTCAAATATCACAAAAGACACTTCTTAATTTTTTTTTCAATTTTGCCCCTTAAAATATGAAACAATGACACTTTGTCTCCTATCGTAACAGAATTTAGTCACGTGTATACACGTGACTAATGTGTTTGTTAAACTCGAGGTTCAATGTTGATGTGGAATTTCCATGTCCGTCAAAAAGTAAGTCCACTTGGATTTTTATCAATTTCTAGAGGGTAAAAAAGAATGATGTGGGGCCACTTTTGGTTGACGTTTTCCACGTCAGCAGACACCTCAAGTTAACAGACTCGTTAGTCACGTGCATGCACGGGACTAACGTCTGTTACAACAAGGTGCAATGTGACCTTATTTCATACTTCAGGGGGACAAAGTTGTACAAAAAAAAGGGGCAAAGTGTCCTTTTTGTGATATTAACTTCCTCAAAATGAGGGTGGTTAGAAAGTTGCCCCCCCCCCCAGCGTAACTTCCTCATTCACCACATTGTTTTTAAGCTAACCATCATCATGTTTGGCGCAGTCATCTTCACCACTTTCAGAGTCAATGGCGATCTCATCTTTCTTGATGACATTAGTAATACTAACATTATGAATATTAGTGGCATTACCATCATATTTGAAGGGAATAGTGGCCTTGGCACCATCTTCATTGCCCTCCGAGTGTTCGTCATCTTCATGAGGCAATTGACTTGTGATATCATCTTCGCCACTTTCCATACTCATGTCGTCGTCAATAGTTTCAGTATTATGGGTGGTGTTACTGGTAGAAGTGGTGTCATCACCAGATGAACTAGTGGCACCAACATCTACTTTGATTGGAGTAGACATTTCATCACCATCAACCATATTGGAAGTGGTGGATTAAGCAGTAAATTTCTGAAGTGTGGAGTTCATGGTCATCTCCACTTCTTTTCTTGCTTTAGCTCTTTTACAGAGTTCACGTCTTCTCCAAGTTTTCTTGTTTTTTGGAATAGGTTGGCTAGGGAATCTGGGATGTTCCACCTTTCGCCAAACACTATTTTGAACTTTATGGTGCGGCTGCGACATACGTTTTCTACGGAGATCAACCTCCTTCTGGTGAAATTGTTTCGTCAGGTACGACACCATTCTTGATGAAGATGGCGCGGATGAAGAAATACTTGACACCATATCATGCCTTGCCCTAGGTGGAGAGAAGTCCAACTTTTTCTAGGGACAATGTTTCTCAATGCCACTGACCTTGGAATCCATGGTCGTTCAAGTTGGTACTTTCAAGGTTGAGCAGAGTTGACATACTGCGTTGGATGACTATGCGCCGTCAAATATCTATCTTCCTACGCCTGAGGTCGGGCAAGATGATTTTGCGTCGGCGGTAATTTTTCCTCCACATTCACGCCTTTTGCCTTTTCTATTTTAGACAAGCGGTAATTCTTTGGAGAATTTACCGTCATTATGTCAGTAATTTCTTCTGGTCATTGATCCTGCGCGACCTCTACTTGGGGTGTCTGACCTGATTGCGCTTGCCCCCCGAGCGTCGTCGTTATTTCAGAGATGGCTTCCTGCACTTGTTTGAAACCATTCTCGTTTTTTGAAATTTTCTCTTGGATCATCTCTTGAAATCTAGCTTCCATCTTATTCATCGCCTTTTCCAAAACGCTAGCAAGATCATCATGAGTTATGGCGCGGTCCTGAGAAGCGCCGTCGCCTTTGTTTTCTACACCACTTTCATGTTCACGCAAGAACAGGTGGTGCAACGAAACCTGCTTTCTGTGTGCATCTTTAAAGAAAGTGGTAATCATAGTAACAAGAAAATTGAAAATAAAGTAAAAAAGTAAAAGAAAAGCATAAAGTAAAGTCAAGATTTGACCTGACATTAAAAATAAAGAAAGAACCTTTAAAACGACGGAAGCAGGAAGACAAGTTGTTGTGTCCGGCTTCAGATCGTCAAAGGAAGTTGGTGTGGACCGTCTCGGTGGACACCGTAGAAGTTGAGGAGGGAGAAGTCGATGCTGGCCTTGGTCAGGCGAACATCGAAGATAAGGGAAAGAGACGTTGGTGTTGGCCCATCTCGGGAGAATGCCACGTTTTGCAAGAAGGAAGAAAAACTTTTAAACCGCCTGTGATGAGAAATAAACCCTTTTGGTCCCACCGGGCGTGCCAAAGAGAGATGTTTTGGTGCGGTCGAAGTGGGACAGTTACCAAAGTAACAAAACTCTTAAAAGCAACGTCGGGGCTTGCCTGACTTAAGACACAGAAAAACGTTTGACAACGTAGAATGAGAAATCAAACCCTTTTGTGTCCCACCGGACGTTCCAAAAAGAGATGTTGCGCCAAAAATCTCTTTGAAAGAGTTCTCACGAAAAACTACTAATTGGCAGTGCGGGGCGTGCCAGTCATTTTGCCGAAAATGACAAAGGGGTGTAGATGGTAGATCTGGTGCGCGATGTAGTGGATGGTAGATCAGAGCGAGTGAATTGCAGGAACTGGATCAAAGTCACACCGAAGCATTTATATCATTGATCCAGGTTTGATTCTCAAAATAAAGGTTTTTAAAGGTTTTTCAAAGAATAGAAAGAGAAAATAAGAAAAGATTGTTATTTAATTTGATTGAAACGGGTTACAAAAAGAAAATCTTGTGCAGGCAAGATTGAAATAAGGAAAATATCAAAAACAATGAAAAACTTGATTAACAAAGAAGAGTTTTGCAGAGAAAAGGCGCAGAGCCTGAAAGAAAATAAGCACGGAGCTTAGGTTTTTGCATGGAGCATTTTTGTGGCTGAAAAAGTGTGTTGAAACAAGGGAGGGGCGTGCTCCTTATATAGGGGGCGGCCTGGTTTGCTTTCTACTTGCTGACTAAGCATTTGCTTCAATCTGACCTGTCTTGCTTTAATTGCTTCTCCAATTTGACCTCTCAGAAAATCTTTAGGAGACTCCAAAATGACTTTCAACTTTGATCACCCTTAAATGACCATCTCAAGGCCGGCTATATCCTTCCCAAATATGAGTTGGACGAAATCTGCCTCCAATCTGATGCAATCCAATCTGATTCAGCACCTGATTGTGCTGCACTGTATACTGATTTGTTGTCAAAATAGCCAAAATGACCCCTATTTTGACCAGAACCTCTTAGGCCACGAAATTGATCATAATTTGATCATTCTTGGCCCTCAATTCGATCAAAACAGAAATCAGACTCAAATTTGACTAAACCGGGGTTGAAAGCCTCATGAGTCATGTCCTTAATTGAAAGAAATGCAAAAGTTGCAAACGAAGTCAGATTGAGTCCAAATTTCACCAGTAGGGTTCAGCTATCATATTAAGACCATAGAAAAAAATTTTGGTCGAAATTGAGTTCTCTGTCATGGTAAAATTGGTTTCACACACCAAACTGTCCTTAATTGAAAAAACTTGCATAAGTTTTTTCATCTTAAGTCAGAATGAGATGAAGTTTTGCCAGAATGATCTATGAGAGTCAAGGATCATAATGGTAAAACCCTTGTTGAAATCGCACCTCTCTAGCCCATTCAATTTTATCAATTTTGCCTTTTGTTCTTAATTGAACAAAATACAAAGTTGTATTTAATTCAATAGAGATCAAAATTGGGCATGGGCGGCTTGGGCTAGGTCATATTGCGCCACATATCATGTCATATGTCCAATTTTGATATGGAATTATGTATTTCATAAATATAGGATGGTCGTCACATAAGAATTAAGTCTCCGTCCAACTTGAAAATCATGTGAGATGACTTTAATTCCTTTCTAACCATTATTATTGAGCTAATAATAATTATGAAATAATTATTATTATTCAATAATTATTCCTCAATTTCGGCCCAATAATAGGAAATTAGGAAAATAAAATTACTTCCCTAATTGAATTATGACAATGGTGGCATCAAATCTGATCTAGCTTAGATTTTTAGATTAAATCTGAACCAAACACCTTGTTCTAACATTACCAAGGACATATTTACCCTCAAATGTAAATTGAGGTATCAACAATATAATACATTGATTACTTTACCAAAATTAAATTTTATAGTACTCATATATACTAAGAAGGCTCCATGGACAAACACATATTCTCGGTCGATCAGTTGGAGTAGAAGCAACTTTTAGACACGCAACATTTTTTTCCAATGAAAATAAAAGCACCATATAGCCTGCTATTTAGTTGGCCATACTGCCATAGATTACTTGTAAGCATAATGGTGCAGTGAAAAGCCAAAGAAATGGCTTTTTGTCCATGCACCGCTCTAACAAAGGAAGCTTAAACAATGATATAAAAATCTGATGATCATCAACAACTTGAAAAAGTAATCTCATGAGTTTTAAAAAGCCATATGTAATAATAATAGGCAAATTATACAATACACTGGCGGTGGAGTTTAGCAGACTACACAAGCGGGTTCTGAAGGGTGACATGTGTCCTATAGGGACTAGATTGGAATATTTAAAACTTAATTAATTCAAAAAATGGACATGTGTCAACTCCACAATCCGCTTGTGGAGTCCAAAATTTACACCGCTGGTGTATTAAATAATTACTCATAATAATAATATAATACTTATAAAATAAGTAGGAATATATAGTTGGATGAAGAATGGGGAGAGCGGTGTATATATATATATATATCAATATTCGAAGGCAAATTAAGTGATTGTAATTAGGTGATGAGCGAAACGTTAATGCTTACGTAGGTGAGATCAATGAGAATGAGAAATGGAATGGGAGGTAAAATAATGCGCATGCTTTGCAAATGCAAGCCTAATAATAGAGGGCGAAAAAACAATTGAGTAGCAAAGATTTTCAGGCCACACAATCATTTCAATTATATCTCATAATTGTTCCACTTACAACAACAACAACAACAACCTAATAAGAGCTGCATTTTTATTCTTCTTTCATTTTAATTAGTTTACACACGCACTACAGTCTATATACAGTATCCGCGCACACACCCTAAGATTTCCGTCAACATCATCAAAAATCAGTAATTACCTACCAGCTAATTCAACTATATATACTATAATACTATAATATATATATATATATATACTAGTAAATACACGTGCGATACACGTATCTTAATGATTTATAAAACATAATAATTAAAATGATATAAATATAATAAATAGCATATTAATTTGTCATATAATATGAAAAATTAATTTTTATAAATCGATATAAAATAAAAAAAGAACTCTAAATCCAAATGAAATAAGTATATATATATATATATATAAAATAAAGAGATAATTATTTGATACATTGACAGTGTAAAATTTGGACTCCACAAAACGGTGAGGAATTGACATTTACCTATTTTTTGAATTATATTTGTTTTTAAAATTCAAAACTATTCCCTAAGCACATGTCACCCTTAACTCCTGCATGTGTAGTTTGCTAAACTATCTCGACAGTGTATTGTATAAGTATCCTATAATAAATAGTATATGCTTAATAGTCTATTCTAATCTTTCACTACTTTAATCTTTTTGTTGATAGTATTTTGTAAGTTCACCAAAATTCGTCTTCGTCATTAAGTGTGACCAATGAAATCCACTGAATATATTTATTTTAGATGTAATATAATTAAGTGTTGTCAATATATAAGTATATAAAATTTTTAAATTTTGTTATTTGTAATTTGTTTTTTTATTATATTTACTAATAATAATATCCTTGTTTTAAAAAATTTAATATATATGTACATAATACTTCAACACCTCATAATTTTTATAAATACTAAGTGCTTTATTCCATTTTGAATAATGAAAACTTATACATCACATTAATAATAATTATCATAAAGAATACAATAAAACTTGAGATATTAATGATGTATTTCTATTTGTATATATTCAATGGTTAAGGTTATTGAAAAACTATAAAGATTATCAAAACAATTATAGTGTTATCAACAAATTGGCTTAAGGGACAAAATGGCCCCCGATCTATCACAAAAGGGACAAAATGGCCCTTGAACTTTCAATTGGGACAATTAAGCCCTCTGATTTTCAAATTTGGGACAATTTAGCCCATTCAAGAACCATTCTGTCCTATACTGTCAAAATTTGTGGGCTACTTTTTTATTCTATGTCAAAGTTCGAGGGCTAATTTTTCTATAAATTTGGAGTTATTTACTTATTTTATTTCATGTGACCAAAGTCTATTCAATGAAGGGTTAAATTGTCTCAAAATTGAGAATCAGAGGGCTTAATTGTCCCAATCAAAAGTTTAGTAGTCATTTTGTCCCTTTGGTGATAGTTCGAGGGTTTAATAAAATTGAAGCTATTGACAAATTAGTAACCTTACAGTTTTACTAATTTTCAAAACATTCCATCTATAATAAATGTTACTTATTTTTCTATCTAAGATTACTAAAAAACTACATTGGAAAGCAAAAAGCTTATAGTCTATCAATAAATTCATTAATCTTATATCCTAAAATTTAGTTTCATTTCATCAATATTAAAAGTACTAAAATTTCTTATTTAAAGTTATTAAAAAGCTCTAGATTTCAAATTAAATGTTACGATAGTGAGCTTACATTTTTTTTGTCATTTTTGTAATAATAATGAAGGTTACCAATCTTCTGACATAAGATTACTAAAAACTCTATACAGATTATGAAAATACTTTTATACTCTTATCAATAAATTCAATATTTTAGTTTCATTTCGTCAATAATGATGGTTATTAACAAATTTTGTTATCTGAGGTTAGCAAAAACTCTACATAGGTTTTATCAGTAAATTTTATAAACTTCTACTCTCAGTAAGTTTTGTAACTTTTCATCAATAATGAATAAGCTTACTAATTTTCTTATTTGAAGTTACTAAAAAAACTGCAATGGTTAAAAAAAGAGTTTGAGATGCTATTATTTGATTTTGTAATATTACATTGGATACCAATTTTCACATCTAATAAGGTTACTAAAAAGACTATAGAGGTTATAAAAAAAAATTAAGGTTATAACTTCAACGTTAATAACTTCTAAAGCTTCTTTTATCAGTTTATTCTTTTTTTATTTAACCTCAACTTTATGTAGTATGTTTTTTTTTATTATTGAACCTTGGACTTTCACAAAGATTTTCAACATGTTTTATTCTTATTATATTGTCATTCTAATCCCACACCACAATGCTAATTTCACAATTTCAATTCCCAAAAATACATCTCACAACTCAATCAGACACACCCTTAATTTTCTGTAAATCATTTTTTTATGAAATTGTAACTAAAAACCTAATACAATGTAAATAAGTATAAAAAAGTGGGTGTACAAATTGGTTTGAAAATTAACACTTTACTAATTACTAATTCATAGGTGTTTCTTTGACCATCGAGAAATTGAATTTTCTCCAACTTTAATAAACAAAGAACTTTTTTTTGGTTAATTTCATCACTCATTAAGTAACCTCATATCCTTTTGCTCACCAATTTTTTTTTATCTAAGATTTTTAAAAAGGCTATAATGGTTATTAAAAATGCATGATGCAATCAACATATTCAAGTACTTTACATATATAGTAATATTAATAATCTTTCATATACTAATGAATGTTACCAATTTTCTTATATAATGTTATTGCTAAAGTTTTTTTTATATTAATGATCAAAAAGCTATCGGCAAATTTTGCAACCTTACATTCTTAATTAATAACTTACATCTTTGGTTTTTAGGTTTTCATCAAATCAATAGTAATGAAAGTTACCAAATTTCGTATCTAAGGTTAGTCAAAAAGTTTAAAGGTTATTAAAAATGTGATAATGCTATCAACAAAATTAAGTAAACTTAACTTTTTAGCGACTTAAATGACCTTCATGAATAATGAAGTTTACAAATTCTTTAATCTAATTAAACTTACTAAAAGAGTTGCAATGGTTATCTATAAATATATTATTTACCAACTAATTTAAGAATCTAACGTTATTAGTAATATATTGGTTACTAAGTTCTCTATCTAAGGTACTGAAAAAGTAATAAAGGATATAAAAAACATAATAATGCTATAAAAAATAAGTAACCTTCATAATTTGTAATGTTTGATAACATTTTATTAATAATGAAGGTTATCAATTTCATTATATGATTTAATATATAAAAAAAAACTATAAATTCAGTAACTTTACATCCTTAGTAATTAGTAATTTTACTGACCGTTTATCAATAATAATCATTACTAATTTTCGTATCTAATTAAGGTTACTAAAAAAAGATATGAAGGTTATCAAAACATTAATGATGCTATCAACACATTATATTGGTGAAGGTTTCCAATTTTTTTAATCTATGGTTAAGAAAAACTATAATGATTATATAAAATAAATAGTACTATCAACCAATTCAATAATCTTGGAGTCTTAGCTAGTCACTTTGATTATCAAATTTCTTATTTATGGTTATTTGAGAAGATAAACTATAATCAAGGAAGTGTACTATATATATTGGGAAACACAGTCAATAAAATCCTTATAATAGAGAAGAAAAAGACAAATTTGGTATTGGTAATGTAGATATCCGGTTGATTACTTGAGGAACTTTAATATTTTTGAATAATTTTGGTATCAAATAAATTCAAGCATTTAGGTAAAGTTGGGAAAAGAAAAATATTGGGTAATGTAAAATAGGAATACAAAGGTAAAGACAAAGAATTTTGTCTTTTGTATGTACATTTAAAGACTCACTTCTCAACAATAATGTCTCATCATGTACTATCCAAAGTCCTAAATTAAAACTAAGACCAAAGTTCTAATTCCACTCATTTTTATATCAAAACAAAAAATTTCTCTAATTTATAATCGCCCCATATGTTAACGTGTTATATTATTGAAAATACCAACTTCGCTTTAACTGAAAATAAAAATTGTAGACAATTAAAACTATAAATGAGTATTAAAACTACAAAAAAAAAATCACCCATGGTACATTGAAGGTTGTAATAATCTAATTATTGTGAGTTACAACTTTATTAACAAACTTTTGATGTTCAATATGTTATTGGTCCTTTCATTTTTTCATGATCTTTCACTATAAAGTAGCAAAATATAAAGATAATGATGCTCTGATTTAATTAATGCATAAACAAATGAAAGAAATATTTTTCTGGAGAATAAAGGAGAACTCTTTGACAAACTTGAACAAATATGTGAACATGACCCTAAGGTGATATTGCTTATGCTTGATTTATGGGAATCAGCTAAATTATATAGTACAACCAATTAAACTTTAAACTCTAAGAAAATTATTAGTAAGTACTCCCTCTGTCCCTAATTACATTTCATATTTTGGTCAACCAACACCAAACTTTGACCATTGTTTATAAAAAATATATAAAGCAAAATAGCTTTTAAAAATAACATTATAAACTTTGAATTATAAACTTTTCAACACATTTTTTTTTAACAAATTGGTCAAAGTTTGGTGTTGGTTGACTAAGAGTGGACATGTAATAAGGGTCGGAAGGAGTAAATCATTATCAAACTTATTAAACTTTTTATAACAAATTCCACTTAAAAATATACTTAAATTACTTTAATTAATATTTCGATTTTCCTGAGATGACTAAGGTTTTTTTTTGGACAAAGTATACCTAATTTATAATTTCATTCATTCTAATTTTTAATTTTAAATAATGGACTTTTACTCTATTGCAATAAAAAAATCTTACTCTCTTAATTGACTAAATAGAAGCAAAAAAGTAGAAAGACAAAGACCATAGAAAATCAAAGTAAATGACATAAAAATATTAATATAAAATTAATTGAATACTTGTTAATTATCTAAATTTATAAATCTTAGCTTTATAAGTTTTAAGTGATTCCTTTTTCGTTTATATATATGATATTGCAACCAACCAATTTATAACTTTATTAACGGTTCTAAATAGAAGTAAAGTGGTTTAGTTAGATTATAATTTTCGGTTAGTTGATTTGGTTATAGTGTAAGATTTTTTTTTTGAGATAAGGCGTAAGAAAATATTAGATATTAAGAGATTTTAAAGAAAATATAATTAATTAATTTAAATGAAATAAAAATACATGTATACTCTTTAAATGAATACTAAACTTTTAAAATTAAAAAGGTTATTTTAGATATTTCAGGTCAATGGTTTTGAAGTATATATATATATATATATAGACATTAACATTAACGAAAACCACAAATATATATGTATGTATGTGTGTGTATATATATATAGAGAGAGAGAAAGTAAAACTTAATAAATTTTAATAAGTTAGCTGGTGGGGTTACAAGCCAAAGCAAAAAAGAATCGGAAAAACACAAAGAAAGCACACGCGTGGAAGGGTGGGTTCTGCTGTCTCTACAAACAAATAAATAAAAATTTATAATTTTCTAATTTCTAATTAGAAACTATATAATTAATTAGCTGCTAGGGTTTTTGTTTCTTTTCTTTTCTTTTCTATAGTATAACATAAAAGAGTTGTTATAATTTGGTTATAAGAGGAAATAAATGTCATGATCGATCCACATCATTCCCACTTTTGAGTTTTTTTTTTTTTTATTAAATTTCTGTTTGAGACTTAGATTGTGGCATGGTTCCCATTTGGTTTTATTTATCTATATCAACAGTCATCACATGGGGAGGGGAGGCGTCGACTGCTCAATGCTAACGTAATATTGTAAATGCTTATAATGTGTTGTTATCTCTGATGCGCCCACTTACTGATCTATCTAAACCTAAAATCAAGGCATCCACTAGCCCCCCTTTTCTATATGAACCATGAAACATCAAAGTACATGACACGGGCACCCCTTATAATCACCTTTTCGTTTTCGTAGCGAATATCCCCCTATATATATGGGTTGTTAAATACCGCTCTCCTTTTGACTCTAAATAACTTTTTTTGCTTATGACAAAAAGGGGGAGAAGTATTGTGAATTGAGCTTATTGGATATGTATTTTTTATGCTGTGGAATATAATTCTTTATCTAAGTGTGTTTAGCATTAAACACCAGGATGCTTAAAGGAAATTTTGGCATGCTTGGATGGGGTCGATGGGGAAGATGAATTGACTAACTCATGGGGAGTTTAAAGACTTCAATGGTATATCTTTCGTGAACTCCTCTTTATTTGGCTGAACTTAACTGTATATATATTAATGCCATTACTGGGATTTTCTGGAGATTTCTAGTTCTTATCTTACTTATGTCTTTAGTATTCTCTAAACTTTTTTCTGTATTTGACTTATAATGCTTTGATATAGACTTGACATATTGCTTTGATTCATTCTGAAATTAGATGGCATGAATTTAGGGGGAGTCTTATCTTACTATCTTAGTTCCCAATATTCTGATAGCTATTTATCTCATAACAGGGTTAGTTTTGTCATCATAAAAAAGGGGGAGATTGTTGAACCCTGTTGTTTTTTATGATAACAAAAAAAACCCAAGTATGTTAGCTAATACATCTACTTAGTGTGCAGTGAAGTCTTTAAGAATACAAAGGTTGAGCATTGTAGACTCCAAAAAAGAAAGCTTTATTAGTAACATTAATATAGACAGATGCCACAAAGCCTTTGGCACATTGAAAGCTCAAAGTCTCTAAGGAAGGTTATTTGAAGTTAAAGGCAGCAATTTCAGAATGCAAAGTTCAAGATTAAAGAAGTATATTCAAGACAGCATGCATGAAGATTATCCAAGTCAAGACAGGATTTCGAAGTTAGAAGAAGACTGTAAGATATTAGTGGGAGTAACGATTTGAAGATTAAAGCAACTAGCAGCTACAAGACAAACAGTACGGATGCGCTGAAGCGATCAACGTCGTACGGACGCGCTAGAGTTGTCAACAGCTGACGCGACTAAAAGACAAGAAAAACGGGAAAATGGTTTGAATTTCAAACCAAACTGCTAGTTCGCTAGAAGATCAAATCACTTACTCTCTCTCCAGAATTTCAAAAATCCCTAAAATCCAAGTCTTGCTCTCTTTACAGTTTATTATTTTAGCTTGGAAATTTGTAATAGCGCTTAAAGTTCATACCTTTAGAATGTTTTAGACCTGAATGTGTGTATTTTGATCTGTTAGGATCAATTTTACACTTACTCTGTTTTTTTGTATTTGTTCAAGTGTGGGTTTGCACTTGGGATTGTTTTGAGTATGGGTTTGCACTCGGTGTCAAAGCTTTGGGTTTGAAGCTTTGAAATTGTAAAAAGGTGTTGTGAAGACCATATTAACTTCACTGATAGTGGATTTTAAAATCCTTGGTGTGTGGTATCCACGGTAGAGGACATAGGTGTGAAACGCCGAACCTCTATAAATCCAAGCGTCTTCAATCTTCCATCCTTTCTTCTATCGTTCCAGTTTTATCATCTCTCAATCTCTTTACTTTTCCACTATTCAACTGTTAACGCCTTTATCATTTTCCTTTATACTTTCACTTGCTTCATTTGTTGTTTACCTCTCTGCTTTGCATTAGTGACTTTAATTGCATACTCTGAACTAGTCTCTTTAACACGTTTTCAGAGAACTCAAAATTTCGATTAAGTGCTGTTCACCCCCCTCTAGCACATCTAAGTGGAACAACAATTGCATGTTAACATTCCATTTTATTGTAGTTTTAATATTAGAGCCTATTACTTTAGTATGCTTGGTGTCATCATGTTCATATCATTTCATATTTTATATCATCATATTCGCATTTGTCATGTTTGTATTCATTATCATACATGCAATTCAGCCACATGGGAATAGCCAGCCAAGCAAGATTTTACAGTGTGGATGTGTGCAGTGAAGGATCTCAAAAGCCAAATTGACTCATGCAAACAGTGACAGGTTAATACTCAATTACACATGTTTAAGAACCAGCCAAGTACATGATGAATTGAAGGGTACTAAGCAGCAAGTAGGATAAAGGAAAAATACACAAAAGAGTTTGCAAATGAGCAAGATAATCCACCGTGCGTATGACAGTAGAGTCTCCCACTACATGAATGGCTATGCATAAATTTGGTCATGCAAATTACACCAGCAGGCTATTGGTTTTGCTATGGTACAGTGTAAGTGTGTGTGATGAAAGGTTTTAACAGCCAAAATTAGTAAGCCACATGATAGAGGACCAATAAAGCAGACCCACACAAGTCAAGTGAACCAATGGTGGACTTTTTAAACAAGAGTATACAAGCAATTCAGTGTGAAACAATACAGGAGTAAAATTCAATTTCAGATAGTTTCCAACAAATGTACCTCAAAAGATTCCTTGGCCAGCTCATTTCCTTATCCCATTTGCAACTATCTATCAAACAGGGATTATCATACTATCTATTAAAAACAAATATCAAATTATAAGCACAAAAAATCTCACCATAATCAATTGATTGAATTCACAAAAGGATAAAAAGTATTAAGAATTTAGCTACTCATGGATTTAGGAAAATCAATGAGAGACTTAAGAAAACTTACAGGACTTGAAGGCGAAATCCTCCTCTTGAATAACCTAGGGTTATCACACCCCCTATGAGAAGAGAGGGTGGCGGCACCCTAGCCTAAAAACTAGAACTAGAAGAGAAAAGAAGAAGAGAAAATTTTGTGTGTGTGATTGTATGTGGTATTGTGATTTGTGTTACATAGGGTGGCTATTTATAGTGGACTAATTAGACTCCATCTAGACTTTGGAAGGGTCTAGGACGGTTTAGAGGCTGACTTGGTCTCCAAGTTGACTTAAAAGTTGTCCTAGAGCCAAACTCCTAGTGAAAATAAGACTTTAGAAAATTCTGGAATCGCACAGTAACTTCGACGGCAATTTTGGGCTTGAAGATGGTAGAATTGGGTCTTGAGCTTGAAAGGAAAGTTGTAGATCTCGGAATTAACTTTCCAACACCTACTCGCGGGCCTAAAACGGACATCTGAGCAGAAAGTTATGGCATTTTTATTGAGACTGTGCTGAATCCTAATCCTGTTAGGACTAGTATGCGGGAATATGCGGAAATTGGATATTTCCTTGGATATAGGTGGCACAAATTGGGATTTTAACTCCAATTGTGAGCTTATATGGGCGGAGTATTGTCCCATATAAAATATCCAAAATTCCATAGCTTCTGGGCTTCTTCATGGCTTGTCTTCAATCCTTCGCGATTTAAACTCAATCTTGAATTCTTGCCTCTTGAGATAATTCTTCAATAGTCTTCAAATCTTCAAATTATCTTCAATAAGTCTTCAAACACGAACTTCGAATCTCCAAATCTTCACTCCAAATTGCTAAGTCCATATTTGAGTAAAAAATCATCAAAATAGCTCCAAAAAGAGTGAAAAAACAACAAGTTTCCACTTTTCATGTCTTCAAGACCTAAAAACACAAATACTAGCAAAATAAGGTTAAAATACACATAAAAATACCAAAAAGCATAGGAAAATGATCATAAAAATAGGGCTAATTTTAGCTCGATCACTAATAAACATAATTCATATAATTTTGAATCATGTGATGGTGATATATTTATGATGTTCAAATTGATGTGTTTGAATCATGTGTTTTGCAAATTGATCCATTCTTGATTTGGCAATCCTGCTTTTTTCTTTTTAAAGGTAAATTACAATGCTGATTTGAATCCTTTGCTTCTCCTTGCACTTTCTTACTCGGCAAATCTACATATTCTTGATTTATTACCTTACATAAATTCCTTTTTGTTTGCAGTTGATATTTGTTAAGGCTATTGTTATGTTCTTACTATTTCCTTGGTACGATGTTGCCCTTGGTTTTTAATTAGCTTACCTGTAAAAGTTCATTTGGAACTCTTGAATGATACAGTGGCAATCAACTCAAAATCAGTATTCGGGAGAAGCTTTTCACCAAATTAATGAAGTCCTAATGGGAATACAACTTAGACTAGTTTTAGTTTTCTTGCTCTGCTATGTAAATAGTACTATGCTTATGGAGTGATGATTAAAGTTTGCTTATCATTATGCTAATAGATTTGATGTAAAAAGTTATGGTTTGATATATAAATTGGCTTCTCATTATGCGAATAGTCTGATATAAATGGTAGTACCCTTCAAATTTAGTTTAAATTAAGATGTTTAAACGAAAACAATCCTCACCAATGGTTTGATATAATTTACGCCTGCACTTACAATTTACACATTAATGTTCTCCTGATTTAAATTCTCAAGTTTGTAATATGTTTCTCAGGCACAAAAGCTTCTATATGCCAATGTCATCTTACATATATAGTACTATTTTGATAGTATTTTTAATATAAGTTATATGTCTCTGTTTGATGTCTCAAAACCATAAATAAAATGTATGAAATTTAAATGAAATTGAATGAAATTCTCGAACTAAGATGAAAACATGCAAAATATTAGAAAATTCAAACAACTCTTATATCATTCTTACATATATAAAAAAAACAAAGTCGTGGCGAAGCGCGAGCGGGGGTACCAGTTAGATTTAATTAAATAAAAATAGAGTTTTCAGTTGAGTAAAACTATAAAAGTTTAAATAATCACATTTAAGAAATATATTTAAAAAATAAAGGTATAATGAGTGATTCAAAAATTTTAAAAGAAGTCGTACTTTTTAATATAAAATAAATAGATATAGATATAGATTAACATACATCATACATATATATGAATTGAACACGTGGATCATTAGGAATTTGATCATGTGTTACAAAATAAGATAAACTTTGTTACACAACGGATAAATCAAAATAAAAGCTTCTCCAATGTGAGAATTATGAGGTGCGTTCTAGCATTGATCATGTAAAAAAGATATGAGGTGTTTACGCATATATAGCTGGCGAATGCTATCATCTTGTTGTTCAATTATTGGAATATATTAATTTGCCTATTTGTCTTTCTAGATTATATACTATATAGTATATGATTTTACCCAACATAGAAATTTAAATGATTCTCTCTCTCTCCACATATGCGTAAAGCCATATACGAATTAATACTTATTAACATACTTAAATATGTTATGATCATCATCTGATCTCTAGCCGAAAGATAACCCTTGTTTGTGCTAAGTTTAGGACCTATGAAATTAAATATTTTGTTATTGGTGCAAAAATAAATTAATTTAGGCTTCAAAATGATTATTATAACTAATTTATGTAGATTGAGTTAAAAAGAAGCAAATCAAAGGGAAGGGAGAAGATATACATAGAGATGTAAACAAATTAGGGGCCAAGGACATGGTGAAAGTCTCTTTCATCATGGGATAGATGATTTCATATATAACAATATAAAAAAGGAAATTGGATGCTACGATTTTGCGGCTCATTTATTAATCCAAAATGGTGACCACTTTCACTTACATATATGTTTTTCTCATCAGTCGTTGTCATGATCAGATAAATAAATACATTAATTTGAGTACAAATATATATTAATCTTAATCTTCTTATTTAATACTATAATATATATATATATATATATAATGTAATAATGTAATACAAAGTAAATACAAGTATTACTTTTTCGTTGTGCATATATATGTCATTCTTATGACATGCACACACAACCAAACTAGCATTATATATATTATAATGTAATAATGTAATACAAGTATTACTTTTTCGTTGTGCATCTGTATGTCATTCTTATGACATGCACACACAACAAAATTAGCTAAGGTTTTTGATTAGTATAGTATGATAATTTTTTTTGGGCACAAACCCCTTGAAATTTCAGTAGTTATAATATTGGGTTTTAACTATTCTAGTCCGGAGTTGAGTCGTATTAGATCCTAATTGGGTTGGGAGGAAGCTCTCTCAATACTTATTTTCTTTAATGCTATTGATCGAGGCAAAATTAACCATATTTTTATGATCATTTTCCTATGCTTTTTGGTATTTTTATGTGTGATTTTAACCTATTTTACAAGTATTTGTGTTTTTACGTCTTGAAGAGAAGAAAAGTGAAAACTTGCTGTTTTTCACTATTTTTGGAGCTAAATTGATGAATTTTTGTCACAAATATGGACGTAGCATTTTTGAGTGAAGATTTGGAGATTCAAAGTTTGTGATTGAAAATTAATTGAAGATAATTTCAAGTCATGAAGATCATTGAAGGAAGATTTTAAGGAGAAAGAACTAAGCATTGAGTTTAAATCGCGAAGGAATGAAGACATGCTTTGGAGAGACCTTAAAAACATGGACTCATGAAGATTTTATATGGGATAATAACCAGCCCAGCTGGGCCCACCTTTGGAGTCAAAGCCCAATCTGTGCGGCACAAACCCTGTGAAATATCCAATTCCCGCAATACTAGTCGTAGTTGGATTAAGATTCTGCGCAGTCTTGGTAAAAAGACCATAACTTTTGACTCAGACCTCCAAAAAATGCATGTGAATATGCGTTGGAAAGAGGACTCCGAGATCTACAACTTTCCTTCGAAGCCCGAAACCCAGTTCTGCTATCTTCAAGTACGAAATAGCTGTCGAACTTTCTGCACGATTCTAGAATTTTCCAGAATTCGATTTTCACTTAATTTCGACCCAAGGAAGACTTTTAAGCCAACTTGGAGACCAAGTTAGAGAGTAAAACCGTCCTAGGCTATTCCTAAGTCTAATAGGAGTCTAATTAGTCCACTATAAATACCCACCTTATGTTAACCCTAGAGAACACAACACATAATTTCTCTCATTCTATATTTTTATATTTTCTTATAGTTTTAGGGTTAGGGCGTTGACACCCTCTCTTCTTGAAGAGAGGGGTGTGATATCCCTACTTGTTTCCAAGGAGGATTTATCCCCTTTGTTTTGTAAGTTTTCTTATGCCTCTCATGGATTTTTCCAAGTCCATGAGTAACTAAATTCTTAATACTTCTTATCCTTTGGTGATTTCAATCAAATAATTATGGTGAGATTTGTGTGCTTATAATTTGATATTAGCTAATTGCTCAAATAAGGGCCACACGTTTGCCAAAATGCTCAAATAAGGGTCCGATCTTTTAATTTGGCCAAATAAGGGCCTAACGTTATCGAAAATGCTGAACTAAGGGCCTGACGTCAGTTTGGATGACGCGTGAGAATTTTCAACAACAGGCCCTTTTTTGAGCATTTTCCATAACATTAAGCCCTTATTTGGCCAAATTAAAAGATCGGGCCCTTATTTGAGCATTTTCAATAACGTTAGGCCCTTATTTGGCCAAATTAAAATATCGAGCCCCTATTTGAGTAATTAGCCTTTGATATTTGTTCTTGATTTTTAGTTTGCTAATCTCTGTTTTATTTTATGATCTTGATAATTATTGATTTATGTGGCCAGTAATGATATAATTGGATAGATCTATGGTTAAATCAAGCTTAAAAGGACCAATTCAAGTTTGATTAATTAGTAACAAATTGGACACCAGGACCAATGGGTTCAATGAGATTGGTAAACCTTATGAATTCTTGTCTATTCTATGCTTGAATTAATAAGTTTGGTTACACTTGTTATGCATGTGTGAAAAATTGATCTTAATGCTTTGTTCTTAATTAATTCTAAGCCTTCCACTGGACATGAATTGTTGAAGAATAATAGGGATAGTTTAAGCCTTCCAGCGGAAATTCTATCTAAAATACATGTTAGGCATTTATCTCTAGACCAATTATTTAATTGAGAATAAAATATTAAATTCATCTTTTAAATCAAGGATTCATAGTTAAATTGATTGATTTCCACCATGGGAAAAGAAGTATGCTTTCTTATTATTGTTCTCTTTAATAATTGGCATAGTTTAGATTTAATTTAATTTGTTTTATTTTTAGTTTAATTACTTTTCTTTTTTATTATTTTTTTAATCCCCTTTATTCTTGAGTGATTCTTAGAGAAGATTCATCTTTAGATAAGTCTATTCCCCTTTGTTCTTGAGTGATTCTTAGAAAAGATTTATCTTTAGATAAGTCTATTCCCCTTCTCAGTGGGATTCGACCCCCTGCTTGCCCTATCTACATAGTTAGGTAATTGTGGGGATTATTTTGTGATTTGCTAACGACCTATCACAATTTTGGCGCCGTTGTTGGGGAAAGGAAGGAAAAGATTGAAGATTTAATCATCTCTAAGAATTTTCTTTTATTTTTTGTTTTTTTTTAATTTTTGTTTAAGAACTTTTACTACTAAATTTTCTTTCAAGTGTTTGTTTTTCAAGGAAGTTGCATGCCAAACACAAGTAGTGGTATAGAAGATTTTGAATTTGATCCTGAGCCAGAAAGAACACTCTTTTCATTGAGTAAGGAAAGTGTAGACACCCATTCTTATCCTATATCCTCTACTTAAATCAATTTGTTGCTTAATTGGTATTAGGGACATTCAGGGGCATTTTGGTCATTTTTACATCTAGGGGCATTTTGGTTATTTTAGGTTCACTTTTACTTTAAATTAGCAAATTCATCTCTTAGTCATCTACATTGCATTTGAGAAAAAAACAAAACAATATTGCAATTTGCATATTTACATTTCGTGCATGCTATCATTAGTAAGTTAGCATTTTTGCTTAAGCCTGATTTGGGTTCAGGGGTAACTAATTGAGCATTCGTATCATATGATTGCATTTGTAGCATGTTTTAGTAATGGTATTTTGGTTAAATAGAAAAATACAAAAATGGAGAGTTGTATTTCTTTATTAGGTAGGCCATTTTTTTTAATCTTTGGAGTTAAATTAACCTTTTAGTTTAGTACCATAGTTAACGCATCTTAGAATTAAGGTCATTACATTACACTAGCCGCATTAATACAGAAAAAGGCCATAAATTTGAAACTAAAATTAAACTTGACCATAAATTGAATTTCTTTACAATGGGAATGATGAATAAAGGGCAATGAAATACAAGTACAATTTAGCAGCAAAATCGGGTCGGTGTTGGACCCTCGATTTTGATGGCATGCCTTTTTCTTGAAGTGGGTTTCTTTTCCCCTTTAGTCCCCTGCATACACCAAGTCATTGCAATGTCATTAGCCTTTTATATTTTCACGTGTCAACCTTTTCATTGTAGCATGCATATCATCTTATTTTAACATGTACCAGGCATTTGCACATTTCTAGTCATATAGACACAATGCATTTTAGCTAGTAGAGGATAAATTCCTAACATAACACAACCATTTTGTCTCTAGTACTAATATACTTCTGCAGGTACATAGTGCAGAAGCGAATAAAGTCATCAGCAGGTTGATTTTTTTCATAACAACACATTCAAGAGTCAAAAAATGCAAAAAGAGACCTATTGCAGGATATCACAACAGAATTATGTCAAGGATAACTTGGGGTCAAATTTATTTTGATCAGAAGGGAAAGTGCACCAACAAACCCAATTCATCATGCAGTTAAAAGGGAAATTCACAAAGTAGGAGAAAGATCCCCTTACCTGCTCATTTGCCAACCTTTTTTTCTTCTTCTTCCAATCTTATCAACAACCTACCTGCACAAGAGACAAGAAAGAATCGGTTAGAGCAAAATCAGGGGTGAACAACAGAAAAGGGGAAGAATCTAGGCACTCGTTTCTCCTCTCTCTCTGGCTCACAACTGGCTCTGACCCTCAGCTACACTAAACCTAACACACATACACTGAATTCAGCAAGCTCTCCCTCACATACGCTAAACAGCTCACCTCCCACTCTCTCTTTACCCAAGGGCTTCTCCTCCATTTTTCGGTTTTTCTCTCTTCATAATAGACTGGACATCTCTCACACCGGAGGATACCTACCCACAACAATCTCTCCCTCTTTCTCTCATCCTCACCCACTGAATTTTCTCACACATACTCACTGACCTTTCTCTCTAAAAACCCTCTCTCACCACACATCTTGAAGATGAATCTTCTCTCTCTCGGCCCTAAAAACCTTCCCACACACACAAGGGTACACAAAAAAAAGAGCTCAAGCTCTCATCTTATTCCTAGATACAACCATACACTGGAAAACACACTGAAAATAAAAAATCCAGACTATCCACACAGTCTCATTACCACAAAAAAAACACACACACAACAACCACACTATAGACAATCTCTCTCCACCTTAAAAAAAGAATACACCCACACAGACTAACCTTCCCTCTCTCCCATTCAACATACAAACAGGAAACCCAAGAGATCCTACCTTTAGAATGAAAAATTCTGAATCTTGCTCACGTCGCCCTTGCTTTGCTTGTTTTGAGGCTGGGCTTGACCGGGTTTAGCCATTATCAGCGGTGGTGGATCGTGCAGAGCATTGAGTGGTCTTTTTTTGAATATTGGGTTTCGGTTTACCTTAGATCTAGGTGATTTCCATGGGAGTTTGGAGGTTTTAGGTCGGATCTGTGAAAAGGAAGAAGAGGGACGTCGTTTGAGCCTCGGGTTATGGTGAAATCGACTCCGATGCGGCGGCTCGCGGTGGTTTAAATGGCGGTGCGATTTCCGGCGGTGGGACGTTGGGTAGCTAGGGTTTCGGTTTGAACAAACTTTGCGGAAGAAGATGATAGGAGAGCTTTTATAGGGCTACACCCAATTAACCGAAACGATACCGTTTCAGGGCTTAATTAAATGAGATTCATCAATTCAGGTATGATTTCTATCCTTAGTTCAATTGAATCCATAATTTCATGCAATTGGATCCCATGATTTACTATTTAGTTCGCATAAAGCCTGAAATTTATCTCCGTTTTTAGTATAGTCCCTAATTTAGGGTAATATTTGTGAATTGATTCAATTTCGCCCTTGATTTAAGATTTTATTTTTGATTTATGCGTCCTAGTCCCTAATTTAAGGTTTATTTCTAAATTAAATGCAATTTGACCCCTGTTTTATTCAATTTGACCACTGATTTTAGAAATTATGCTAGAATTTTGCAATTGAGTGCTTGATTTACATTATTGGTATTTAATTTGTGCTTTTTGGTTCTTGAATTTTACTAATTGAATATGGAAATTGAGATTTAGGCTAAAAGATTGAATTTTTAGTGGAAATTGTGTTTATTCATGACAAATTGATTTTTGAGATCTTGATGTTCAATTTGAAAGTAATTTAAATGCTTTTCATAATTTCGAATTGGGTTAATTCGGATTTGAAAAATTAAGGTTTAGACTTAAATCTATAATTTTTCCTTAAATTAAAATATGACTTGAGGATGACATGTTAAGCCACTTTGGGTCATTTTTAATTCTTGGAAAAACAAAGCTTGGAGTTAAAAACCCAATTTTCCTAATTTGAAAATAACTTGAAAGAAATTGGTGAATCCATTTAAATGACTTTCGATTTGGGAATTAAGGTTTTGAATTTAAAGATTTGATTTCCTAAACTAGATTCAATGGTAGTATAAGCATATCTCATGATCCATATTTTAATTTGTTCGAGTTCAATTTGCTCTTACTTTGGTCTTTGATTTTAGATTTGTATCTCGATTTGTTTGTATGCCTCTGAACTTCGCTAATGGTTTTCTCGATGTGCAGAAAGGTCCCCAGTTGTCCAATTTGGCCTTAGATTCCATTTTCTTTAGTTTATTTGTTAATTCAATTATATTTGGGCTTGTAATTAATTTAAGTTAGTTTGGTAATTAGTAGTTAAACACATGCATGCCATATTTATTTTCGGTAATTGTAATTGTTTGCATTTCATGCCACCATTATAAACTTCGATTAATAAAGAGGCATTTTAACTATGACGGGCTAATCTCGGGTAAAGGTGCTCGGGCACGGCCTCTCGAGATTTTGCCCGGAGATTGAATGATCTTTACGAATATCCCCGGATGGCCGGGCTAGGTTCGTGAAGGCCAATTCAAATAAACTCCTTTTTATTAATCAACTAATAAATTGGAATTTGCATTCATCATTACATGCATGCATTAATATTTAGGTCAAGGTTGAAGAAAAAACGAAAAAGAAGAAAGGAAAAAAATGAAAAAATGGAAAAATAAAAAAATAAAAAGATGTAATGAAATGTGTTCTCAAAAATTGTTTTTTTCTCAAATATGTTCTCTTATTTTCAAAATTAAGAAATGGGTAATTCAAGAGTTTTCAAGACAAGCATTTTCAAAAAAGAATGTTTTTAATTAAACAATTCCCAAAAGAGATTTTGGAAATTAATAAAATTGATCAAGTTTTTCAAAAGCTAAAATGGTAAAAGGATTTTGTCACATCATTTTCAAAAATTTCTTCCCGTTGCAGAAGAGTCAAGAAGAGAACAAACAGTGAAAGAGAATCGTAACAGAATTAATCGACGGTGTTCGATTATATTCTTCGAATTCTCGATATTGATTTGTAAAATTGCTTTTATTTTCTTTCATAACCCTTTTTAATTATAATCAAGATTAGGTAAAAGCAACCTTTTTGTTATTGACCCACAATTAGATCTAGTTTGACTTAGAGGTACCGTCACTTGACGGGCGTGCCGGGGATGCTGATCCTTCCCCGGACGTAAATGACTCCCGAATCTAGGTCTAGGTGAAAGACCAGACCCGTAGGTTTAGTGGGTCCCATACCAAGCACCGGACCTCATTAGACTGATTAAGACAATTAGGTGGCTAATCACACCTTAGAAAAAAGATTAGTGGCGACTCCACTTCCAACGTCGTTTCGACTGGATTCCCTGGATCCGAACGTTTCGACAGCTTGGCGACTCCGCTGGGGACAGTTAGAGAGTCAGGCCTCACTTAGTTTAAACAAAGATCTAGGGTTAATAATAAAAATGGTTGCTTTGTTTTGTTTGTTTTGTTTGTTTTGTTTGTTTTGATGTTTATTGTTTTTATGCTTTGATATTTCTGCTATTTTCACTCATATCTTGTTGTTTTCTTTGTTTCTTATTGGTGTTAGTTACTAGGTCTGTCAGGTGTGGTTTTAGGGTGATGGTAAGTTATTCCTTCATACGTGTCACTTAGATTGCATCTTGCATTTACATTTTGGCCACCTTGATTAGATTTTGAGAGGTGTAATAAGCGAGCCTTCGTGGGACCAACCAGGTCCCCGTGCAGGTTGCGCGAAAGACCTCCACCCAATGAGACCTTGCCGGGTCAAAATTGGGAACCTTCTAAGTGTGAGTGGACCAAGCCAGCATATAAATTGGTACACATAAGGAACATCTCTTACCCTTACTTCTTCTTTTTCAAAAATAAGAACCGTAGAGAGAGTAACCCATATTACTCTCAATAAGTAGACCACTCGCCCCAAGGGCATTTTTGTCCTTTTAGATTTTTTAGAAAATAAAAGGTTTTGTTAATATGGAAATAAAAAGGGGCATAACTTTCTTTTAATTTTCAATCATTTGTTTTTACTTGATTTCCTTGTGGTTACTAACTCATCTCCTTGTTTCCTTATTTTTCTGTTCCTTTTTCAGCATTCAGCATTCACGTGCATTTGTAGGATTTGCCAGATTACAATCGGAGTAAAAGATGCTTGATTAAGAACAAGAGACCATGACATCTTGCTCATAAAAGAAGAAATTCATTCAAAAGCAGACTCAGTAATCAAGAAGTTTAGTCCAAGTTGTTACTGGATAAGAAATCAACATTGTACTTAAAATGGAATTTTATATTGAATATTTTTGTAATGTATCAGATTTTGTCTCAGAAAGCTTAATCAAGTATCTTTTATTCCCATTGTCCTACGGCAAATTGCATTCATACAAAGCATCGATCATGCATTATGTAGTCAACATAAGTATTTATGCACGCCGACAAATGAAGGGCTTTAATTGGACACTATTTTGAGGCAATTAAAGCCTGGATGTGAGAGGTGAAATTCATAAAACTTCTCGATGGAAGATTCAGTGTTGTTTTGTGCGTTTCATTGCTTATGGCAGAATTGCATTGCATTTATGTTTAATTTGGTACAATTTATCATGCATCATTACATCACTTGCAATGATTGGAGTTTGGAATGCATTAATAAGGGGGGTTCTAATTCGTGGTTCCATTCTAAAGGTTCCAAAGATAGCTCAACACCAGTACTTCACAGGGTCGAAAGCTAAAGCAATGGCAGGACAACATAGTGAAGAATTTGAGGAATTGAAGCGGGACATGGATGAAATGAAGGAACAGTTGAGACAAGCTTTGGAAGCAATAGCCAGACTGACAGCAGCTCAGGGAACCCCTGCAAAGGAAGAAATGGCTAATGGAAAAGTGACCAGTTTTGATGGAAAGGTCGAGAACCCTAAAAGCAATGGCAAAATGCATGTTGATGCAGCCAATGACACGCCATCAGGATATGGCCATTATCCCGCGGCATCCTATTATGCTAGAGCTCGAGGGGAGGGTTCGCATGACCCATATGAGAATCCAGTGCATTATGACTCAGGAACACTAGTTGCGGGTCAAGACAAGCCACTATGGGCTGCTGGAAAGAATGAGGATGATTCGGCAGATGAGAACAAGCGCATGATAAGCTTGATTGATGAAAGGCTTCGTGGTTTAGAAGGCTCAAGTAGCTATCACCAACTCATCAATATTGCAGAGCTGTCTTTGGTAGATGGATTGCTCCTACCACCAAAATTCAAAGTCCCAGATTTTGAGAAATTTGATGGGACCAAGGATTACCCAAACAATCATATGAAAAGTTATGCGAGGAAGATGGGTCCCTATGCTGCAAATGAAAAGCTTATGATCCACTACTTTCAGGATAGCTTAGCAGGCACGGCCTCCACATGGTACAACCATCTTGATAAGCATCGCATTCGTTCCTGGGACGATCTCGCGAAAGCTTTTATTGATCAATACAGGTAATTGGTTGACTTGGCCCCAAATAGGGAATCTCTGAAAGCCCTAGAAAGGAAGCCTACTGAGAGTTACACAGAATTGCTCAATGCTGGAGGGATATGGCCGCTCAGGTTAGGCCGTCGATAGAGGAGTCAGAAATCTCTGGGCTTTTCATTGATACTCAGAAGTCGATCTTCTATGACAAGTTGTTCAGCATGTCGGGCGAACCATTTGCAAAGATTGTGGTGATAGGACAGAAGCTCGATAATGGCATTAAGGCAGGGAAGTTCGTAATTCTGGATGAGACTAGCAAAGGATCTGTTGGAGGGAAGAAAGATGAAGTCAGTAATGTCGGCCAGGAGCCTTATATGCCTTATTATCCACCTCCAGTACAAAATTATCCTCAGTATAGTCAGGGCTCAGTCAACTACTACCGCCCACCCAGGCCAGTCCAGCCTTCTTACCATGCTTACGGATGCTATGCACCACCTCAGACATATCCTTACGGTTATTAGTACTCAGGAAGCATCAACGCAGTTGGAGGGGCACCTTTCCGTCCAAGGCCATATAATCCTATCCCACGTTCCTCACAACCATCATAGCAAAAAGCTCCAGCTTACCCTCCAGGAAATACAAATCCCATGAAGAACAATGTCCCCATTGATCCAATCCCATGCGTTTACACTGAACTTCTGCCTTTACTACTCCAGCAGGACTTACTACAAAGGTTGCCATGTGTTAATCCCATGAAGCCTCTACTACCAGTATGGTATGATGTTACAGCTCATTGTCATTATCACTCCGGATCCGAGGAGCATACAACGGAGAATTGTCGACGATTGAAGTATGACGTACAATAATTAGTAAGGTCTGGAAAGCTAAGTTTTGGCAATGTGGCACAGCCAAGCAAACATGGTTGAAACTGAAGAGCTTGCCAGAAGAAGATGAGTATCTTAGATAAGCGGGTTGATTTCAAGAGATACATCAGATATGAATGCTGCTTTACTTTAGTAGTATGGAAACATAATAACTTCATTCCTGACACTTATGCCTAAGAGTGTTGGTGAACAGTTCTATGTTGGGCTTTCTTTTTCATGCATATTATTCTACATGTTTTTCCTTTATCATGAGTAATAAAATAAAGTACATTTCAAAAGTTTACATAAGTTTTCATATCCCCTTCATCCATTTATTCTATTATCATTTGTTATTTCTTTTGCTTTCCATTATATGTATATATATTCTACTATTCTGGCCAATTGACAATGAATGCAAAGACGCTCCAGATGAGCCAAGGTTCAGTGATGAAAATGCTAATGAACCTGACTATGAAGACACTGAGGAACAAGCACTACCCTCAGACCTTTTGAGACAACAACATATTCGCTCCACATGGAATCTACAGAACTGATGAGCTTGAACACTAAGGAAACTTCAAATGTTATAAATGATTTGGATTTTTCACGAATGACTCTCCTGCTAAGGGGCAAAGTTCTCTCGTGATAAGTTGTCATTCGAAAGAAGAAGAAAAAAAAGAAGAAAGAAACTTGGCCTAAGAAAGAAAGAGGTCGGACAAAAGGAAAGAAAAATAGCACTTGGAATCTCCAGAGGAGTCCAATCAAATGATTTTCAAAAGAGTCACATGCTTTCAAAAGATTTTTCGAAAAAATGATTTTTCAAAAAAACAAACAAAAAAAAGAGGTTTTCAAAATTTGTTTTTACGAGGATGCTCTTCAATGAAGATGTCCAATCTTGAAATGATAAATGGCTTTCTTTCTTATTCCCTTCACTTGTAGAAAATATCCTTTGTTGTCCCCTTTGAGCCTAATAAGTTTTTTTTTTCAAATCAACCCTAATCAAGGATCACCCTCCACACTGGGGGGCAAAGTCGAGGAAGGATTAGTTCACATAAATGAAATATTGAATTGAGATCATGAAAGTCAGTGAATTCAGTCCATTTGGAAAGTTCAAATCAAAAGTAATTGAAAGGAAAGAAAAAGAAAAGTGGGAGATTGAATAAAAAGGAAAGAAAATGACTGAAATGAAATAAAAAGACGATGAAGTTGGAAAGTGGAATGTGGGGATAGTTGAGAAAAATGATCCTTGATTCAAACACCTTTAAACACATTTTGGGCCTATTTATCCTTTCTTTGGCAACCCCGAACCCCAACCTACGTTACGTGCCTAGTAAAAGTCCATCTTTGATCAAGTGAGGACATTTGAGAAGAGATTTTTTCCTCAACCAAATAATAGTCCTTTTGCAAAATGTTTTGGGTCAAAATTTTCAAAAAGCTTTTCGGGTGAATTTGGGGCTTTCAAGTGCAAAAAAAAAAGTGAAAAATGATGAAGGAAAAGAAGCTCTAGGGTGAAAACCTGAAAGGACAGTCTAGAGCAAGGATGAGAATCCCAAAAGGCAGGGATGGTAAAGAAGATCAGGGAAAATGGATAAGTTCAGATTGAAAGCCTACAGAGAACAGTTCATATTGAAGAAAGTACCATCAGTGGAGAATATACTTCAAGAATATTTCTTAATGTCGAAAGGGTGAGTGTTTGTTCCAGACTGAGTCAGGAATAACAACACCGAAATTGTTTTTGAGAATCCGTTGGCACGTCAACAAATTGTCGTCAGAGTATTCATTGTCATGAGGCGCTACCTTTCTTATATCTATTATTTCAGTATATTCCAGATGAAATACTAATGTTTTTCAATAATTGCTTTTGAATACTTGCATTTCAGTTCATCACTAATCATAAAAGGCAAACATGCATAGAACTGTTCACAAAACATTCACAGATAGGAATTGGGAGAAGTAAAATGGTCACTTAGGGCAAGAAAACTGAGAGTTAAAGCAGATGCTATTCAGAAAGGAAAGGGGGCATAAGGCATGCAAAGAGTGACAAATTGGGGCAAGAAAATAAGACAAGGAATCAGAACAAAGTCGACGTGGAGCCAATAGTTTAACAAGCAATAATAGCAGGTGCTAAGATGAAGAAGCGGATGAGACGCACTTCGGAACCAAGCGAAGCCATGAACCCCGAATAAAAGAAAATTCATATCATGCATACATCTTGCATTACCATGCATTGACATTAGATCATGGTGCATTCTAATCAGCACTAAAGCATATTTTTAGAGCAGGTTTTTCCAAGAGAAGATTTCAACAATCGGAATTCATCACAAGAACAAATTTTTCGAAGAAATTCTCAGTTGTTAAAGATCTATTTCAGTTGATCCAGGGCGATCTTTTCTTCATCAGTTTATTTCGATTTGACCCAGGGTGGTCCCTGTTCAGTTTATTTCAGTTGATCTAGGGCGATCTTTTATTTCAGTTGATCCAGGGCGATCTTTTATTTCAGTTGACCCAGGGTGGTCCTTATTCAGTTTATTTCAATTGATCCAGGGCGATCTTTCCTTCAGTTTACTTCAGTTAATCCAAGTTTATTTCAAGTTGATCCAGGGCGATCCTTTCTTTGGTTTATTTGCAGTTGATCCAGAGCGATCTTTTCTTCAATTTATTGTAGTTGATCTAGGGCGATCTTTTTCTTCATCAGTTTATTTCGATTTGACCCAGGGTGGTCCTTGTTCAGTTTATTTCAATTGAGCCAGGGTGATCTTTTCTTCAATTTATTGCAGTTGATCCAGGGCGATTTTTTCTTCATCAGTTTATTTCAATTTGACCCAGGGTGGTCCTTGTTCAATTTATTTCAATTGATCCAGGGTGATCTTTTCTTCAATTTATTTTAATGGATCCAGGGTGGTCTTTTCTTCAGTTTATTTCAATCAATCCGAGGTGATCTTTTCTGCAGTTTATTTCAGTTGACCGAAAAATTGGTCCTCTTTCATCATCAAGCAAGAAGTTTACAATTACAGCATCAGATTCAAAGTCATTTTCCAAAGGTATCGTTTCATTTCATCCAGTTCTTCATCAAAGTTCATATTTAAGTTAAAATCCTTGTTTAAGGCCTTATTTCAGAGTTTACATTTGATAAGACTTCCGGGCATTTCACATTTTCTTCAGGAACTGTTCTACTTCGTCAGTTTATTTCGACCCGGGTAGGATCATTGCTTCATAACTTTATTTTAATCCTGGTTTAGGATCATTGCTTTATTTTTAATCCTGTTTGAGGATCATTGCTTTATTTTAATCCTGTTTGAGGATCATTGCTTTATTTTAATCCTATTTGAGGATCATTGCTTTATTTTAATCCTGATCGAGGATCATTGCTTCATTTTAATCCTGTTTGAGGATCATTGCTTTATTTTTAATCCTGTTTGAGGATCATTGCTTTATTTTAATCCTGTTTGAGGATCATTGCTTCATTTTAATCCTGTTTGAGGATCATTGCTTTATTTTAATCCTGTTTGAGGATCATTGCTTTATTTTAATCCTGTTTGAGGATCATTGCTTCATTTTAATCATGTTTGAGGATCATTGCTTTATTTTAATCCTGGTTGAGGATCATTGCTTCATTTTAATCATGTTTGAGGATCATTGCTTTATTTTAATCCTGGTTTAGGATCATTGTTTCATCAGTTAATCCCGATGTAGGATTATTGTATTATGAGTTAATTTCAATCCTGATTTAGGATTATCACTTTGGTTTATTTGAAATTTGATCATTGCTTTATTAGTTATGTTTCAGTCATGATTTAGTATTATTGCTTCGTCAGTTTTGTTTCGATCTTGGTTCAGGATCATTGCTAGTCAGTTAATTGAATAATTATATTCAGGATTGTTGTTTTCTTCAGCTAGTTTCAGGATCCTGTTTGAGGATCTCTTTGCTTTAAATTTCGTTTTCGGGGGCTGCTTCGAGTTTCTTATTTTGGGATTTCTTTTCCAGTTCTCGTTTTATTTTCTCTATTTGATAAAATGGGTGTCCACGTCTTTGCGCGCTTTCTAACTCTCAGAAAGTATACAAACTACTTTTTTGTAAACCTTTCGATATTTAGAAAGCACGCAAAGAGGGGCAGCTGTAGACACCCATTTTTGTCCTATATCCTCTACTTAAATCAATTTGTTGCTTAATTGGTATTAGGGACATCCAAGGGCATTTTGGTCATTTTTACACCTAGGGGCATTTTGGTCATTTTAGGTTCACTTTTACTTTAAATTAGCAAATCAGCTCTAAGTCATCTACATTGTATTTGAGAAAAAAACAAAAAAATATTGCAATTTGCATATTTACATTTCGTGCATGCTATCATTAGTAAGTTAACATTTTTGCTTAAGCCTGATTTGGGTTCAGGGGTAACTAATTGAGCATTCGTATCATATGATTGCATTTGTAGCATGTTTTAGTAATGGCATTTTGGTTAAATAGAAAATTACAAAAATGGAGAATTTTATTTCTTTAATAGGTAGGCCATTTTTTTATCTTTGGAGTTAAATTAACCTTTTAGTTTAGTACCATAGTTAACACATCTTAGAATTAAGGTCATTGCATTACACTAGCCGCATTAATACAGAAAAAGGCCATAAATTTGAAACTAAAATTAAACTTGACCATAAATTGAATTTCTTTACAATGGGAATGATGAATAAAGGGCAATGAAATACAAGTACAATTTAGCAGCAAAATTGGGTCGGTGTTGGACCTTCGATTTTGATGGCATGCCTTTTTCTTAAAGTGGGTTTCTTTTCCCCTTTAGTCCCTGCATACACCAAGTCATTGCAATGTCATTAGCCTTTTCTATTTTCACGTGTCAACCTTTTCATTGAGTGGTCTTTTTTTTTGAATATTGGGTTTCGGTTTACCTTAAATCTAGGTGATTTCCATGGAAGTTTGGAGGTTTTGAGGCCGGATCTGTGAAAAGGAAAAAGAGGGACGTCGTTTGAGCCTCGGGTTATGGTGAAATCGACTCCGATGCAGCGGCTCGTGGTGGTTTAAACGGCGGTGCGATTTCCGGCGGTGGGACGTTGGGTGGCTAGGGTTTCGGTTTGAACAAACTTTGAGGAAGAAGATGATAGGAGAGCTTTTATAGGGCTGCACCCAATTAACCGAAACGACACCGTTTCAGGGCTTAATACGGGATTCATCAATTCAGGTATGATTTCTTTCCTTAGTTCAAGTGAATCCTTAATTTCTTGCAATTGGATCCCATGATTTACTATTTAGTTCGCATAAAGCCTGAAATTTATCTCCGTTTTCAGTATAGTCCCTGATTTAGGGTAAAATTTGTGAATTGATTCAATTTCGCCCTTGATTTAAGATTTTATTTTTGATTTATGCGTCCTAGTCCCTAATTTAAGGTTTATTTCTAAATTAAATGCAATTTGACCCCTGTTTTATTCAATTTGACCCCTGATTTTAGAAATTATGCTAAAATTTTGCAATTGAGTGCTTGATTTACATTATTGGTATTTAATTTGTGCTTTTTTGTTCTTGAATTTTACTAATTGAATATGGACATTGGGATTTAGGCTAAAAGATTGAATTTTTAGTGGAAATTATGTTTATTCATGACAAATTGATTTTTGAGATCTTGATTGTTCAATTTGAAAGTAATTTAAATGGATTTCATAATTTCGAATTGGGTTAATTCGGATTTA
>AWUE01014668.1:0-46109 GCA_001974825.2 Corchorus olitorius
ATTTGTTTGTATGCCTCCTGAACTTCGCTAATGGTTTTCTCGATGTGCAGAAAGGTCTCCAGTTGTCCAATTTGGCCTTAGATTCCATTTTCTTTAGTTTATTTGTTAATTCAATTATATTTAGGCTTGTAATTAATTTAAGTTAGTTTGGTAATTAGTAGTTAAACACATGCATGCCATATTTATTTTCGGTAATTGTAATTGTTTGCATTTCATGCCACCATTATAAACTTCGATTAATAAAGAGGTGTTTTAACTATGACGGGCTAATCTCGGGTAAAGGTGCTCGGGCACGACCTCTCGAGATTTCGCCCCGAATTGAATGATCTTTACGAATATCCCCGGAGGGCCGGGCTAGGTTCGTGAAGGCCAATTCAAATAAACTCCTTTTTATTAATCAACTAATAATTTGGAATTTGCATTCATCATTTCATACATGCATTAATATTTAGGTCAAGGTTGAAGAAAAAACGAAAAAGAAGAAAGGAAAAAAATGAAAAATGGAAAAATCAAAAAATAAAAAGATGTAATGAAATATGTTTTCAAAAATTGTTTTTTTCTCAAATATGTTCTCTTATTTTCAAAATTAAGAAATGGGTAATTCAAGAGTTTTCAAGACAAGCATTTTCAAAAAAGAATGTTTTTAATTAAACAATTCCCAAAAGAGATTTTGGAAATTAATAAAATTGATCAAGTTTTTCAAAAGCAAAAATGGTAAAAGAATTTTGTCACAGCATTTTCAAAAATTTCTTCCCGTTGCGGAAGAGTCAACAAGAGAACAAATAGTGAAAGAGAATCGTAACAGAATTAATCGATGGTGTTCGATTATATTCTTCGAATTCTCGACATTGATTTTTAGAAATGCTTTTATTTTCTTTTATAACCCTTTTTAATAATAATCAAGATTAGGTAAAAGCAACCATTTTGTTATTGACCCACAATTAGATCTAGTTTGGCTTAGAGGTACCGTCACTTGACGGGCGTGCCGGGGATGCTGATCCTTCCCCGGGCGTAAATGACTCCCGAACCTAGGTCTAGGTGAAAGACCAGACCCGTAGGTTTAGTGGGTCCCATACCAAGCACCAGACCTCATTAGACTGATTAAGACAATTAGGTGGCTAATCACACCTTAGAAAAATGATTAGTGGCGACTCCATTTCCAACGTCGTTTCGATTGGGTTCCCCGGACCCGAACGTTTTGACAGAGAGATCATGTCGACAACAAGGAGAGGAGTGATCCTCTTCAAGTTCTCAATCTAGTTCTCCTAAATCAACCGCTTCTTCAACATCAATACAAGAAATGGCAAACGAAAACGCTCCTAGAACTCAGAGAGAGCTTGCTGCACCAAACATTAATGCACAACATTTAGCAATTCGATACCCAAATAAAACTAGAACCTTTGAGATAAAATCTGGATTTATTCAGATTTTACCCAAATTTCATGTGATGTCTGGAGAAGATTCTCACCGACATCTTACTGATTTCCAGATTGCCTGTGCATCTACAAGTATTCAAGGTATTCCTGAAAATCAATTCAAGCTAAGAACTTTTCCGTTCACTCTTGTGGACCGTGCAAAAGATTGGTTGTACCTCTTACATACTGGTTCAATCACCTCTTGGACGAGTCTTAAGAAATTGTTCTTGGAAAAGTACTTTCCTGCTCATTAAGCATCAAGTATAAGGAAGGAGATATGCAGAATTAAGCAACACCATGGAGAAACAATGTTGATCCAATCACCAAGTATAAGGAAGGAGTATTGGGAACGTTTTAAGACACTGTGTGCGAGTTGCCCCAATCACCAAATCATTGAACAGTTGCTGATCCAAAATTTCTACGAAGGATTACTATCGTTTGACAGATCTTCCATAGATTCTGCAAGTGGAGGAGCTTTCATAGACAAGACTCCCACCGATGCTTGGACTTTAGTGGAAAATATGGCTACAAACACTCAACAGTTTGGATCTCGAGAAGACTATGCATCAAGAGAAGGCAATATAAGAAGAATCAATGAAGTTTCTACCCATTCCACCTCATTGGAGCAACAACTTCAAGAAACGAATCAGCAAATCGCTATGCTCACTGATTTGTTTAATGCGAGCTTGCTAGTGTGCCTAAGGTTTGTGGTATTTGTTCACAAGGACATTTTACTGATAAGTGCCATTCTTTGGAAGACAACACTCAAGAAGTCAATGCTGCGGGAATGCAAGGAGCATATCAAAGGAAGCCTGAACCCTACTCAAATCCCGGATGGAGAGTCGAGCAACCAAATCAACAATATGGGAACCAATGTAACTATCAAGAAAGGCCAATGAATTTTCAAAGGCCTAATTTTCAACAAGCTTCACAAGTTTCCATTGAGATGCCACAAATGAGGGAAGCTATGGAGATGATGAGGAAACAATTTACTCAATTGGCTAGTGACATGAGTGAACTCAAGACACAAGGTCAATAAAGGATCCCATCACAACCAAAGGTACTTCCTAGGGAGAATGTAAGTCCAATTACTTTGAGAAGTGGAAAAGAGTTGGAAGAACCCTATCCAACCCATGCCGCACAAGATGAAGGAGAACCAAGCTACACCAAAGAAGAAGAATTGCAAGTGCCTGATAAAGAAATCAAGATTGAAGATGAACTCATTCTTATTGAAGCTGTTAAGGATGGTGAAAAAGACAAAGAAACCACCTTTGTCAAGCCCAATAAGGATTCAAAGGTACATGCACCTTTTCCATCAAGATTGAAGAAGTCAAAGAAAGAAGATGATGATCAAGATATTTTGGAGATATTTCGAAAAGTTGAGGTCAACATCCCACTTCGTGATGCTATTCAACAAATTCCAAATTATGCAAAGTTTTGATTGAGCCAAAAACAACCATATTTTTATGGCTATTTTATTATGTTTTTGGATCTATTTATGCTTAAATATATGTTATTTTGATAATATTTGTGTTTTGAGTCTTTATGTGATGTGAAATTGAGAATTTGTTAATTTTCACTACTTTTGGAGCTATTTTGATGACTTTTTACACAGATATGAGCAAAGTAATTTTTAGTATAGATTTGGAGATTCGAAGTTCGTGTTTGAAGACTTATTGAAGATAATTTGAAGATTTGAAGATCATTGAAGAATTATTTCAAGAAGCAAGAATTGAAGATTGAAGCTTTAATTACGAAGGATTGAAGACAAGCCATGAAGAAGCCCGGAAGCTTTGGAATTTTGGATATTTTATATGGGATAATACTCAGCCCATATAAGCCTACAATTAGAAATAAAATCCCAATTTTTGCCGCCTATATCCAAGGAAATATTCAATTCCCGCTTATTCCTGCATACTAGTCCTAGCAGGATTAGGATTCAATGCAGTCTCGGCAAAAAGGTCATAACTTTCTGCTCAGACCTCCGTTTTAGGCTCGTGAGTAGGCGTTGGAAAGCTAACTCCGAGATGCACAACTTTACTTTGAAGTACAAAGCCCAGTTGTGCCGCTTTCAAGCCCGAAATTGCTGTTGAAGTTCCTGCACGATTCCAGAAAATTCCAGGATCCTATTTACACTAGGATTTCGTCCTAAGAAGACTTTTAATCTAATTTGGAGACCAAGTCAGCCCTTAAACCGTCCTAGAGTCCTTTCCTAAGTGTAATTGGAGTCTTTGGGTTATTTCCACTATAAATAGCCACCTTAAATCTAGATTTTTATGTATGTAGATCTAGAAATTGTATTTTTGAAGAATTGTTGAAGATTTGGAGGAGAAAGCCCTTGGAGCCCCCCCCCCCCCTTCTTCCCATCCATAGATAAGTTTTTCTTCTTATTCTTTGGATGCTCACTCAATTCATGAGTGAGTAATCATTTTCTTTTCGCCAATGTAGTATTTGATTGATCTCTTGACTTATATCATGGTGAAATTTTGTGCTTATATATGAAAATTGTTAGGGTATTTCTTAGATCTCTGTTTTAATTCTATGTTGCTTGTTTTGATGGATTGAGCCGGCACTATCTTGATAAATTGAGTTAACATTAGCTAGATTAAGTCGAGGATTGACGTCCAGGCTTAATTATTTGTAGCAATTGGTTGAGGGTGGAAGCTCCTTCCAAGGGAGATAAGAATCGATGAGTGAGAAATTGCTTCTTGTGCTTGTTTATAAATTATTGGTTCTTAATGCTTTGTTCTGAGATAATTAATTATTGAAAGAATAAAAGGGATTGATGAACTTTGACTGGTAATCTTATCTAATTAAGGTGATTTAGAATTTAATTCCAACAAGCTATCCTTTGTTTTCATAATTATTAGATATCAATGATCCATGTTATAGTTGTCAAGAGGGATATTAATTCTATGTTGGAGGGTTTTCTTAATTGTTCTCTTAGTCTATTCACTGCTTTCTTATTAATTATTTTCTTTAATTTTCTTGATTGCTTTCTGCGTTAATTGTTAGTTTGATTAGATTTAATTTCACTATAAAAATTCTCTTTATTTTATTGCTTTAAAAAAAGAATAATAACCTATCTCTCTGTGGGTTTGACCCCTACTTGCCCTAGCTATTCTTAGTTTTTAATTGTTGGGATTATTACGTTTATGATTTGCTGACGACCGATCAAGTTCCTTAATCAACTTTGTACCAACAAGAAAAGGTTGCAAGGTAAGGTAAATGTAGGAGCTAATGTTTCTGCTGTGCTTCAAAAGAATTTACCTCCTAAGTGCAAGGATCCATGTATGTTTTCTATTACTTGTTCTATTGGAAGAAGTATTATTGAGAATGCTATGTTTGATTTAGGTGTTTCTTTGAGCGTAATGCCTTATTCTTTTTATAAATCTTTAAATCTTGGTACTTTGAAAAATATTGACGTTATTCTGCAGTTAGTTGATGGATCTTTGGTTCATCCAAATGTATTCTAGAGAATGTTTTGATTAAAGTTGAGCATTTGATTTTTCCCATTGACATCTTTGTTATGGACATGGAGCATAAGAAAGATCAATGTCCTCTTTTATTAGGAAGACATTTCCTAAGAACTTCTCATACCAAGATCGGTGTATTCAATGGTTCATTGACCATGGAATTCGATGGTGATGTTATTCATCCTAAAATTTCATCTAAATTACGTTTGAAATCTAACGATTTTGTTTATGTTGTGGAGACTAAAAGTGTTAAGAAAGGAACAAGCGAAGAATCTTCAACGATGACCTCAGAGCAGATTTCCAAAGGGAGATAAAGGATAACACACTTTCGACAACACAAAGATGAGAATTTTTACCAAGCTCGGGAAAGATTCAAGAAGTTTTGTGAAGATTGTCCTCAGCATGCCATACCACAACAAATTTTGATTACATACTTCTATCAAGGATTAGGAGTGGATGATCAAATTCTTGTGGATAGCATCAATAATATCCCTTTGTTTGATAGAATCCCTAATGATGCATATGAATCATTGGAAGCTTTGTCTAAAGCAATTGAGCCACCTAACTTTAGGATGAAGAAAGCCAAGGACAAGCTTGAAGCCAACTACCATCAAGGAGTTCAGCCAAAAGGAGAAAAGCAAAGAATGGAAGCCAAAGCACCGAGGGATGCAGCACAAGGTCACCACCGAGCCAACCTAGCATGCTTGGTCGGCCACAGCCCGACCATTCCCGTGCCAAGCCAGCATGCTAGGCCGGCTGTGGCCTGGCCATCCGCGCACCAAGCCCCGTGCCAACACCGTGCCAGAACCGGCCATCCACGCACCAGCCTGTGCCACATGCCCTTTACCCATTCTAAATCCTAATAGGATTCAAATTGAAGTTCTTAAAGCCATCAATGATACTCTCAAGATCATTGTAGACTTGTTGAAGGAATACATCCACAGTTCCTTCACCCTTGAAGAATAATTTCTTTAAGCCAGTCTAGCCAAAGACCTTAAAGAAAGGCGCTTATTGGGAGACAACCCAATATTTTTACTAACCCTTAATTTTCTTTCTTTTATTTTTATTTTTCTTTAGGATTTCTTATTACGGATACAAAGTAGAGCAAATGGAGCTTACGTTTTGGACAATTGTAAAGGAAAACGAACGGAGCTTATATTTGGAAAATAGATAAGCTTTCTTAAACCCTATCTATTTAATTTCTTTGCCTTGTTTTGCTTTTAATGATTATTGTTTTGCTTTGCTTGCCTAATCCTTGATTTGAATTAGTTGTTTGCATTTGTATCTTATTTGTTGTTTTCAATGCTTTAATTTGGATCTTAATTATGACTTATATGCTATGATTGTTATGATTGATGCTTTGATTTTCTTGAATTGCTTGATTGGCTATACACGTTCTTTGTGATTCAAGTCTATTAGCACATTCATTTAATTTTAAAACCACACTTTTTATTATTTTTCCAAAAATTTCAAAGAGCTCAATTTTTTTTTATTTTTTGTTAAAATTCATACATTTAGGACAATGTGTCTTTTAAGTGTGGCGGAGAGAGTCTACATGCATAGATCCATGCCATAAAATTTTTCGAAAATTTTAAAATTTTCCTGCCAAAATCATTGATTGATTTAATTATAAATGATGATGCTTAGAATTTTTAAGAATACTTTATTCATTGATTGATTTTTAGCATGTTATCTTATTTCTTAAAATTAGGTATAATTAGAATTTGTGATATGATCTTATTCATTTATTGCTTCTATAATTATCTATTTCTAGAGCTTGTGTTTAATCTTGTTGAAATTACAATTATGAAAGTATGTTATGGATATGTCAAGTACAAGTGTGGGGGACTACTTATAAAAAAGGTAGTTAAAAAATCTTTTTATAAAAGAACTGTTTTCTTGAAGAGGAGAAGAGGTACCTCTGATCTTTCCACTGTCACTCTTTAAAAAACATAGGAGTTTGTAACCCTGAAAGAGGATTAAAAACATGGAATTGCGGAAGTATTGCCCCTCTGAAAAAAAAAAGAGTTAGTAACTGGCCTCAAAAATATGAAAAAGAAAAGGGAGTTAGTAACCCCAAATCATGAACACTTCAAAGGTTAGTAACCTTATTTTCTAAAAACAATTACCCTTAAAAATCTATTATAATCCACGAGAACCCTTGATTTGTATCCATGATATTATTTTCCTTTGATTAATGGAGATAAAGATTAATACACAAGCTTATGGTAAGTAATAATTATAAGATGTCAAGAATGATGAGTGATTAGAACTACTTTAATTATAATTACTTAAGAATGAAGATGTTTGCTATTTCTTGATCTTTTGAATTGAGTGCTCTTATTATTCTTTGTTATTTTGATTTCACGATTGCATTGATCCTTGATATGTGTATGCATTCAAATTAATTTTTCGAAATGTATGGTTTTTAAAGATTTAAACATAGATTTGTTCTATTTTTTAATACTAACCCAGAGTCTATCGAGTCAATCTTAAACATGTTTATGGGTGTCGTCCTAGTTAACTAAACCCTCAGGTGACATAACACCTCCAATGTAGACATACACTGGTTTAAATGGCTTGCGTCACGTGCTAAGTGTCGTCGTACACCTACAAAAGTGGAATCTTTATTGCACTAGTTTAGTTTTTGTTTTCTTAGTTTTTATGCACTAGTTTGCTAGGGACTAGCAAAGGTTTAGTGTGGGGAAATTATGATCGAGCCAAAATTAACCCTATTTTTACGATCATTTTCCTATGCTTTTTGGTATTTTTATGTGTGATTTTAACCTATTTTACAAGTATTTGTGTTTTTAGGTCTTGAAGAGAAGAAAAGTGAAAACTTGTTGTTTTTCACTATTTTTGGAGCTAAATTGATGACTTTTTCTCACAAATATGGACTCAGCATTTTTGAGTGAAGATTCGGAGATTCAAAGTTCGAGATTGAAGATTAATTAAAGAACTAAGGATTAAGCTTAAATCGCGAAGGAATGAAGACATGCTTTGGAGAGATCTTGAAGACATGGACTCATGAATATTTTATATGGGATAATAACCAGCCCAGCTGGGCCCATAATTGGAGTCAAAGCCCAATCTATGCGGCACAAACCCTGTGAAATATCCAATTCCTGTTGGAGAGACGTTGAAGACATGGACTCATGAATAATTATAAGGCATAATAACCAGCCCAGTTGGGCCCACAATTGGAGTCAAAGCCCAATCTGTGCGGCACAAACCCCGTGAAATATCCAATTCCCGCAATACTACTCCTAGTTGGATTAGGATTCTGCACAATCTTGGTAAAAAGGCCATAACTTTTGACTCAGACCTCCAAAAAATGCGTGTGAATATGCGTTGGAAAGAGGACTCCGAGATCTACAAATTTGCTTCGAAACCCGAAGCCCAGTTCTGCCATCTTCAAGTCCGCAATTGTTGTTGAAGTTTCTGCACGATTCCAAAATTTTCCATAATCCGGTTTTCACTTAATTTCGGCCCAAAGAAGACTTTTAAGCCAACTTGGAGACCAAGTTAGAGAGTTAAACCGTCCTAGGCTATTCCTAAGTCTAATAGGAGTCTAATTAGTCCACTATAAATACCCACCTTATGTTAACCCTAGAGAACACAACACATAATTTCTCTTCTATTTTTTTTCTATTTTCTTCTAGTTTTAGGGTTAGGGCGTCGACACCCTCTCTTCTTGAAGAGGGGGATGCGATATCCCTACTTGTTGCCAAGGAGGATTTCGCCCCTTTGTTTCGCAAGTTTTCTTATGCCTCTCATGGATTTTTCCAACTCCTTGAGTAGCTAAATTCTTAATACTTGTTATCCTTTGGTGATTTCAATCAAATAATTATGGTGAGATTTGTGTGCTTATAATTTGATATTTGTTCTTGATTTTTTAGTTTGCTAATCTCTGTTTTATTTTATGATCTTGATAATTATTGATTTATGTGGCCAATAATGATATAATTGGATAGATCTATAGTTGATTCAAGCTTAGAAGGACCAATTCAAGTTTGATTAATTAGTAACAAATTGGACACCATGACCAATGGGTTCAATGGGATTGGTAAACCTTATAAATTCTTGTCTGTGCTATGCTTGAATTAATAAGTTTGGTTATACTTGTTATGCATGTGTGAAAAATTGATCTTAATGCTTTGTTCTTAATTAATTTTAAGCCTTCCATTGGACATGAATTGTTAAAGAATAATAGGGATAGTTTAAGCCTTCCAATGGAAATTCTATCTAAAATACATGTTAGAATTTATCTCTAGACCAATTATTTAATTGAGAATAAAATATTAAATTCACCTTTTAATCAAGGATTCATAGTTACATTGATTGATTTCTACCATTGGAAAAGAAGTATGCTTTCTTATTATTGTTCTCTTTAATAATTACCATAATTTAGTTTAATTGCTTTTCTTTTTAATTATTATGTTTAATCCCCTTTGTTATTGAGTGATTCTTAGAGAAGATTTATCTTTAGATAAGTCTATTCTCCTTCCCTGTGAGATTCGACTCATGCTTGCCCTATCCACTTAGTTAGGAAATTGTGGGGATTATTTTGTGATTTGTTAACGACTGAGCAGCTATGTTTTGTAAGAAGGAAAGAAATTGCAAAGAAACGAAATAGGGAAGGAAATGAAATAGGGATGAAGAGAAAAGAAAGTTACACTTCTCTTTTGTTGTTTGGTATGAAAAAAAAGAAATTAGAAGGAAAGAAATCTATTAATGGAAAAACTGTAAATAACATGGCTAGTTCAGTTACAAGCTAAGCCTATGTTTGGATTTAGGTGAGGAAGGGAAAGGGAAGAAAAGGGAGGGAAGGGGAAGTAAAATAAGAAAGAAAGTGATAATCATTTTTTGTTTAGATAGTTAAATCTATACAATATATAAAAGTACGAGTTTTGTAAAACTTTTGAATCGACCATTATACCCTTATTTTTCAAACATATTTCTTAAATGTCATTGCTTAACTATTATAGTTTTATTCTACTAAAAACTATTCAATTAAATCTAATATCTTTATAATTACTTTATTTTTACTATTTTACTATTTTTCAATAAAATTTTGGATATATTAAATTTTTTTAATATACAGTTTTATTCTACTAAAAAGTACTCTACTTTCATTTAATTAAATTCAATATTAAATAATTATTTTATTTTTATCATTTTAATTAAAAAAGTTATTATGATTGACATCTTACTATTTGATAGTTTATAGTAATGTATTATGATTAAAATTTATTATTTGCCTAACGTGCAATTATTTTATTTGACTTATAATTAATTTTTTGCTTGATAAATGTAACTCTTGCTGTGGGTTTAAATTTGATGTTTTACTTTGTTAATATTTTTGTTTATGTGGGATAATTTCTCATGTTACTTTGATAGTAAAACCCAATGTATATACAAATGGGCTGGTCGGGTTGGATTTGGTTTAGGTCAGTTTTGGGTTAAGGAAATTTTGGGTTATAAGGATTCGGTTAATTTTCAGTTTCAGGTTGGGTTGGGTTTGGATCGCTCAAATATCGGTTCATTTGGGTTTTGGTCAATTTTGGTTCGTTTTTTTTTTTTTTGTTTCGGATCATATGTTCCGATAATATTTGGTTTAAGTCTTCGATTTTCAGGTTCAGATCTTTTCGAATTCGGGTCATTTAAATATAAATATAATCAATCCCGATTCGGGTCATTTCGAATTAATCTCTCGGGTTGATCGGGTCCGGGTCATTAAGGACTCGGGTCAGGTCATTTCGGTTTCGAATTGAGCAGATTTTTTGGTCGAATCGGGTTGGATAAGGTTTGGTTTCAATTGATCGAGTCAAATACCCGCACTCGGGTGAAATTTTACAAACTCTAATAATAGGTTTCTTTAGGACAAAATTAGTAGTATGCTTAAGATTTTAATCTTCATTTAATTTAAAACATTTTTGGTCACGTGCGTTGCACGTGAAAGTGAGAACTAGTTTTAGTAAAGTAAAGGAAAGGGAGGGAATATATATAATTACATATGGTAAAAGTAAACAGTTGGTCCCTGAAGTGGTGTAGAATGTGCAAATAAGTCCCTCAAGTGAAAAAATGAGCTATTGAGTCCCTGAGGTAGAGTTAACTGAGCAATTGAGTCTCTGTCGTTACAATCCGTTAGGAACTCCGTCAAATTGACCTACGTGGCACTAACACTGTCAACTTTGCTGACATGGCATCGTCCACATCATATTTTCAAAATAAAAAATTATAAAAAAAATTAATAATTCGAAATTTAAAAAAAAAAAGAAAAAAAAAGTGGGACCCACCATTTTTCTTTCCTCCCTCCTTATTTCCCTTCTCTCTCTTTTATCTAAAGATCAAAAAACTTCTTTTAACTAAACATAAAAAAAACTTGTTCTCCTCACAAACTTGTTTTAACTAAAGATCAACATCGCTAATTTACAAATCTCTAGGGGATCCAAATACCCAATAATTGATGCCACACAGCTCTCTGGCAAGTCCCCCAAAACTGGCGATGATGAAGAAATCGAAGATAAACCATCTTGGTCGAACAAAACAGAAAAATTTGCACCATCAAGGAAAAGATAAAGATAAAAACAGAGAACTAGAAAATCTAAGGCAAAGAGATAGAGTATTGGCGATAAATTCATAAAAGAGGCATAGAAAAAGAAAGAGAGGTGGTAGAGAGAAAAGGAGTGGTACTTTAAAACACGGACACGTACACTCGGTTATGAGGTTTGTTTATTTTATTTTCAGTTTTGTTGTTTGTTTGCCGAGAAAATAAAAAATAGAGAGAAAAAATGGAAAGGTGACCAAGTCTTTAGCCATTAACCGTGGTCAATTCTGAAACGAATCCAGACTCTCATCTACGCGTGCTTCTAACCCGACTCGTGCTTGTTTCTTCCCCCGCCCCCAATACGAAGTCCAACCTTGAACCTTGTCCTATATAGAATCTTAAATCCTCCGACGATTCCAATAAATACCAAAAAGAACACTTTTGGGTATCACCAAATTTGGAATATGAAGATGAACTCAAAGAAACTACTGATACTATATGCCACTCAAACCGGGAACGCCTTGGATGCGGCCGAGCGTATTGCTCGAGAAGCTGAACGTCGAGTCTGCCTCATTGTGATTCATTCAATCGACGAATATGATGCTATAAATAGCCTCCCCAAATATTTGTTGTACTTTTCGAGTTAAGGTTTTACAAGAAAAAAGAATAGGTTTTTTTGGGGAAGAAGGAGAGAAGGAAAAAAAGTTTTCGTTTTCATTTCTTTTTGTCTAAATTTATTATTTATTTATTATTATTTTTTATTCTGAAAATATGACGTGACATCGGCCATGTCAGCAAAGTTGACGGCGTCAGTGCCACGTAGGCCAATTTAACGAAGCTCCTGACAGATTATAACAACAGGGACCCAATTGCTCCGTTATCTCCACTTCAGGGACTCAATTGCTATTTTTTCACTTAAGGGACCTATTTGCACATTCTCCATCACTTTAGGGACCAATTATGTACTTTTACCCATTACATATATATAATTTTTTTTCTTGGTTTTAAATTGGAGTTAAAATAAGGATAAAATAATTATTTCATAATTAAAATAATTTTAATCATTTCTTTTCCCTCCACAAACCCCCAATTTGGGAGGATTGTAAAATTGAAGATACAAGGGAAATGTAGGGATACTCATTTCCTTTCCTTTCCTTTCATTTATTTAAAACAAATGGATCGGCCCGCGCTAGCGCGTCGGGCGTTCAGAAATCTACTTCTTTAAACAATTTCTTGTTCGAATTAAATTGTTTGATCCGTAGGAAAGTTCAAAAGTACTATGATTTTAAATATGTTGCATCTTTAAAAGGCTATACTATTAACATTGAGCATATATACCCTAAAGTTAGCAATAAATAGTAAATATTAGTTTGTACATGAACACGTGCAATAACTTCAATTTTGTTTCCTCCTCTAAAGTGTGTAGCACTTAAACAAAAACTAAGTTTACTCTCTTCTTCATATGGACATGAAAGGTCTAAAGAGAGGTTACAATTCTAGCATTCATTAGCAAAAGTGGAGATAAGGGGGATATGATTTATTATAATATTTATGTCAAAGGAAAGAATAATTACAAAAAAAGGGCTCAAGGGTAAGAACTGGCTAGAAACTAACCTAGGGTCTTCTTAGTAATTTGGCAAGTGAGAAAAGACAGAAAAGGACAAAAAAAGTTCAAATAGAGCCTCCTCATCGTTTCTCAAAAGGGGCCTTTAGTAAATTCCCTGGGTCTTTCAAATAATATTTAGTATGTATATATATATATATATACATACAAGTGGGTTAGTCTGTGCTTACGCTACAGACAATTTTTTAAAATTTAGACATGGAACCTAAGGCCAAAACTAACAACTAAGGAAAAAATAGTGGGAACACTATTAATTACATCTCAATGCTAAAATTACATATAAATATAATGCACTAAGGAAAAAATGGTAGGATCACCATTAATTTCGTCCAAATGCTAAAATTACATATAAAGACAATGCATTTCAAGCAAAAGTGTTAAGATTAAAAGGATTTTAAAGTAATGAGTCATATAGAAAAAGACCAAAACAGGGCGAATAAGCTTAAGGAAGGCCTAATTTTTTGTAGTCAAGAAGCAGATATAGTTGCCGTAGGAAAATTGAATTAGTTGAAAACATTTGCAATAGCATATGTAATTTACACAATTACTTACAAGGTGATTGTCCTTAGCATTAGCTAACTGTGCTTTTGGAAAGGTAGAAATATACTAAATATAAAAAACTAATTATAGAAACATCAAGAAAAATGAAACCCAATGTTAAATAAAAGAACAAACTTTTTTGTAAAATAAAAGAGGAATAAGGAAATGTTAAATTTAAGTATCAAATAATATAATCAACAAATAAATCCAAATTTACCTCAAAATGTTGCGGTGAGAAAAGCTCACCTCTTCAAGCTATGCCAATATCCTAAGGTGCTGCTAAATTAAATTGAAAGATCTTATCAACGTCCACTTGAAAATTTTGAGAAATAGAATAGAGTTTAGTTGAAACCAATTCGCAGAAATTGTAGGAAAGAAAAATCCCAACCAAATAGAAATGAAGACGAAAGGAAAACAGAACTGAAATGTCAGTACTTTACCCATGAATCAACCATTATTGCAGATACATCCATAGCACCAATCCTTTGGAATTCCGGCAGAGGAGTCGAACCGGTAAATCCTAATATCCACACACAATTAATATGTAATTAAAACACACTTAATCATAAATATTAGTCAGCTTAAAATTACTTTCAAAACCAAACACACCCAATACAGACTACAACAATCATAAGGATTATTGGATAATTAACCAAGGGAGAAAAGACGAAAAGGGGGCGAAAAGGTTGTCCCTCATCAAAAGTTAAAAGGAGCTTTTAGTAAATTTCAAGCGAGAAAAGACCAAAATGGGGCGAAAATGTTCTTCCATGTTAAAAGTTGATGGGAGCATTTTAGTAATTTCCAAAGGGTATTCAAATAATATATAGTATATAGTATAGTAAAGTTATCCAAACAAGGGAAGGGTTCCCACTTCCTTTCCTTCCCCTCCTCTACCTCCAATCCAAACATAGTGTAAGGAAATGATACTTTCCTCCAAATGTTGGGAGGAAATGAACCTAGAGAAATAACTCTCCTATTTTCTTCTCAATTTATTTCCTTTATTGTATTTCCTTCCTATCAAACACAAGAGAAAATTGTATTTTCCTCCCAATTTCTCTCCTCCCTACTTCCTCCTACCAAACACAATGTAAGTGTAAGACTCGAATCAAAGACTTTTTTTTTGTGGCATTTGAATCAAAGACTTTATTTGAAAGACATTAAACTTCTTTCACTCAATGCAACAAGGGTAGGTTTTAATTAGTTATATATATGTGATGATAATAATAATAAATTAGTAATAAAAGTAAACTACCTAAAAATACCTATTTAATTTTACACTATATTTGGATTGGGGTGGGGGAGGGAAAGGAAAGGAAATGGGAGGAAAGAGGGATCCCTACCCTTGTTTGGATTAGATTTTTTATTTTTAAGAGGGAAAGGGAAGGATGATGGGATCCCTCCGTTTCCCTCCTAATAGTCATTTTTCCTTTCCTCGCAATTTGGGGGGGTTTTGAGGGGAAATGAAACCTATTTTAATTATTAACTTATTAAATGTCTAAAATATCCCTATAATTTTTAACAAATATCAAAGTTACCTATAAAACTATAGTTGCTTTCCAACACCCAAAATTCTCCCACCACCGCCTCTCTCATCTCTTTTCTTGTGAAGATTTTATTTTTTTTGTTAAAAAATTCTAATTTTTTCTTTTGTTTTTTACTACCAAGCAATGACCAAGTTTGAGTGCCCCTCAAATAATAACAAAGGTTATTATTGGTAATTTATAATATATTATATCCTTTCCATTCCTTTCCACTGCTTAATCAAACAATTGGTATGGTGATTCCTTTCTTTTCCTTTTCCCAACTCATTTTAAACAATCCAAAGAGGGAAACATATATCCTTTCTTTTCCTTTAAAAAACTTCCCTCCCCTTTTCTTTCTTTTCCTTTCCTTCTCTTTCCTTTAATTACTTGAATCCAAACATAGGTTTAGGTTCATGTAGGGGGCGTGTGGGATTTTAGTAATAATAACACTAATAACCATAAACCATCGTCCTCTATCAAAAGTTCATTAGTATCAATTTTCTCGAAAAATAATTTGAGATACTATTTAATATATGTCATGCAAAGATTAGGAAAAAAGATGACGTCAGGAAGGAAAGCCCAACCCGAGGTGGGCTCATTCAAGACTCATTTCATGTGTACTGGATGGGGCTTCTTTTCTTTACTGGTTTATGTTTCTAATTATATGATTGGGCTCAAGTACCCACTGGTTGGACTTTACGATCAAGAAATTGTCCGATTTTCCCACGAACGAACAAAATCTGCATCTCTCACAGTCAATCTCTTTTCGAGTTTTCTCTAATATTCTGCACAACAACAGTTCACCAAAGATTTGGAAAAGTTTGATTTGATTCAAATTTTCATTAGAAATTTTACAAATACTGAAGTTTTCAATTTGAAAGGTAGAAAAAAAAATGGCGACGGTGGGCTTAGCGCCGGGGCTGTCGCGTAAACTAAAGAAGGTATTGGAGTGTCGGACGGACAGCCCCGATGTTGTGGCCTCTCTCAACACTCTCTCCAGTTTCTACAACGAAAACACCCCTCAGGCGCGTCGCAATCTCAGATCCACCATCGAGAAGCGCTCCCTCCAAATCAACCTCGATTTTCTCCGAGCTTCCCAAGCTGCTCAACTCGCTTTGGATCGAGTCGAGGAAGAGGTCAATTCCCTCGCCGAATGCTGCGACAAGTATTTCTTTCCTTTTCTTTGCCTACAATTTCCATTTTCTAGATCCTCCTTTCCCGATTTATATATATAAATATAATAATTATTATAGAGAAACCGCTCGAATCTGACAGGATTGCCAAGGCATTGAACAGTTGCAGTGCTAGCACCGGTGATATTATCAATACCACCGAGAGGTTGAAACAGGAACTTGAAGTCACCACTCAAAAGCAGGAGATCGTATCATGCTTCCTCCGAGATTATCAGCTTTCTGCTGAAGAGGTTTTACTTTCATCTCTCCTTGCTTTTGTTTCTATACTTACTTGATACCATTTATGATTATGTTTGAATTTCTATTATATTGGTTCCCTCCATTTGTAGATCAATGCACTGAGAGATGAAGAGTTGAATGAACATTTCTTCAAGGCACTTTCTCATGTTCAAGAAATTCATGCTAATTGCAAAATACTTCTAAGGACGCATCACCAGGTCAGTAATTCATTACCAAATCTTCATTTGAATTTTAATTGTATGGTTTCTATATCAGCCATTAATATCATTTAGATTATAAGACATGTTATTAATTTAGTGCTGGTCCTGCATTATAGCTTTTTTTACCCTTTACAGTTATACTGTCTCCAGTGCCCTTCCTTAGTTGCTTCTGTTGTTAACTTCCTTGGTCAATGCACTGTTTATCTGTTCACAGCGTGCTGGTTTGGAACTGATGGATATGATGGCTATGTACCAAGAAGGAGCTTATGAGCGCCTATGCAGGTGAATCATTTCTTAAATAAAAAAATTGTTGTCCCAATGGATGGATGTAAATAATGCAGTATGATATGTATCCTAAGAATTTGGAGTCTAGAAATTAGCCACACATAAAATGGTCTTCTGCTTTACATATTGTTAATGACTGTCCTCCCTCTTCTGGTATTCCCTTTTCATACTTGATTTCTTATGAAGGTGTGAAATAATCTAGCTTCATATATTAAATTTGGCTTTTAGTGCTTGTTTTCTAGGGTTGTGATTGGAGGATTTTCCACCTGAGGAAAATGTAGGAGACATAAGAATTGGCTTAATCATTGTATAAGTTGCTTGACATGTCTTGTCCCTTTTTTGTAGGTGGGTTCAAGCAGAGTGTAGGAAATTGGGTGATACTGATAATCCTGAAGTTAGTGAGCTTTTGAAAACAGCTGTGCGCTGCCTCAAGGAAAGGCCCGTCCTTTTCAAGTATTGTGCTGAAGAGGTGACTTCCTTTGGATCAAAATTTGATGGTCAATGACTCCCTTGCCTTGTGTTTTTATCTTTAGTTTCTTGTAATTAAAATTTTGTTAGTGCTAATCACAGGTAGCGAATATGAGACATAATGCATTATTTAGAAGGTTTATAAGTGCTCTCACACGTGGAGGTCCGGGTGGAATGCCTAGACCTATAGAAGTGCATGCTCATGATCCCTTGCGTTATGTTGGAGACATGCTAGGATGGTTACATCAGGTTGGGAGCAAAGGACCTTTATTGGGTGTATATCAGCAATTAAAGTTTAGTTGTATTTATTTCATTAGCTTGGTTGCTCCCCCTGCAGGCCTTGGCATCAGAACGTGAACTTGTGCTTGCATTACTTGATCCTGATGCAGTGGTAGATACTGGACCAACTGCAAATCGATTCTCCAAGAATGTGGAGAACGGTTCCGGAAAGATTGAAGCAGACTTGACTTTTGTTCTGGATAGAATTTTTGAAGGAGTTTGCCGGCCTTTTAAAGTGAGAGTTGAGCAAGTTCTACAGTCACAACCTAGTCTTATAATTTCTTATAAACTCAGTAACACACTGGAGTTTTACAGCTACACGGTGAGTGAGCCTCTGTACTTCGTATGATATCCTGGTTGTACAGTTTGCTTGTCATCTTTTGATAACATTTTCTACTTGCTTGTTCCCAGATATCAGATTTATTAGGGAGAGAAACGGCTCTTTGCAATACACTTTGGGCACTAAAAGATGCTGCTCAGAAAACATTCTTTGAAATTCTGAAAAGTCGTGGGGAAAAGCTTTTACGCTATCCTCCACTTGTTGCTGTTGATCTCTCACCACCTCCAGCTGTAAGGGAAGGAGTCTCTGTGCTGCTTGAGATAATTGAAACGTATAACAGCATGATGGTTCCTGCTGATAAAAAGCCAGCTTTTGATCCAGTTATATCTGCTTTACTTGATCCTATAATTCAGGTGTGTCATGTTTGATATTAGGTGATCAGTTTCATTGTTATGATAATCTGTTGACTGTTCCTGGTTGGATTGTGCTGAAGTATAATTTACTCATGTTCCCCATTTTTGTCAAACAAGTTTGGCATTTGACAAGATGACCCTTACAAAATTTAAACCAGTCATATTACCATATTGCCAGTAATGTCACAACTGACATCATTGTTAGGTAATTAAACGAGGGAATGTAATATTAACTGTGGCAGGTTACCTAGGGAATGTAATATTCCAGGACAGTTGACAACCCATCAGCTCATGGTTCACAGTAATGGAATTTGGAAGTCAAAACTTTAGTGCTGAGCTGTGATGAGGACTAGTCACTAGTATAGTTTCCCTTTTTTTGGTTTACGTACAGAATATTAACCCATTACCTTGAATGGAATACAGATGTGTGAGCAAGCAGCAGAGGCTCACAAATCAAAGGCAGCTGGCCACTCATCAAGAAGAAGTCGAATGAGTTCTGATTCAAGCCAGCTTAGTAAATCTGCAGTTGATGCAATTTTGTCAAATAACAACTCTGTGGCATTCTCACAGGTTAGTTAAGTTGTAGATGGGTTCAGTCTTGTGTTTCTTTGATGTCATATTTTATGCATGGCGCTAGACCTAATCTTGTTAAATACTGTGTATTTTCCTTTTTTATTCAATTATATTATGGATTTATGCAGAATAGTGAAACCCCATCCAAGATTTTCCTTATCAACTGCTTGTGTGCTATTCAACAACCATTACTTGGACATGAGGTTGCAGCTGAATATGCCAAGAAACTGGGGATAATGATTGATAACTATGTGCATGTTGTTGTTGAAAAAGAAGTTGATACGGTTCTTAGAAAATGTGGCTTGTCAACGAAGATGCACCACTTCCACAATTCACTCAAGAAGGATACAACAGATGGGGCACCATTGGGGGAGATAGAAGATACAACTCAAGCGTCTCTTTCAGAATGTTTGAAGGCTTTCTTCGGGTTTATTTTGGGAAGTGAGAGTTCCCTGCCAGAGTTTGAACAGATGCAAGTTCCGAAGTTGCGTTCTGATGCATGTATACAGGTAGCTAGGTCACTGGCGGATGCTTATGAGCTTATTTACAATGCAATCATGGATCCTAAAAACAATTACCCAGATCCCAAATCACTGGCAAGGCATCCTCCAGACCAAATAAGGACAATTTTAGGGATATGAGGCTGAGAGACTAATAGAGCTTCAATGTTGGAATTTTTTCACAATCTCATTCAACATAATGTAAAGAATCAAAGAGTTCTATCTGGTAAGTCATACAAACTGTGTCTGTTTAAAAATTCTTTAGTTGAAATTAGAGGGTCAATTTTTCCAAATAAACAATTGATTTTGAATGAATGTATCTTCTCTTCTGTAATGAATATGTATTGGTGACAGGCTTCAAATTAATGGTACATTCATGTGTCCTTTTTGGTATTTCGTGAAGTAGTATATAATTCTAAGTAATTATTCCGAATTTGTGCTCACGCTTCTCACACCCGAGTCTATCGTTTTCTCCATTCGCTAAGCTCTTACATGCGTGAAAATTTCAGCTTACCACTGCATAAATTCTGGCATTTTTTTAGTGCGTTATGAAGTCCACGAAAATAGCAGTTGGTTTGTTATCCGGTCACGGTCATGTCAACAACAATAGGAGGAAGAATAAGAAAGTTGTATTCAGTGCATAAATACGCATTGAATACGATACAGTACCAAAATAGAAATGGAATAACATTGGCAAGACAAGAGATAATATCTTGAAATAAACATGTCAGGAGTTGACAGAAAAGGACTTTGTTGTTATCATCGAAATAGTTATAGAATGCACAAGGAATATAACCAAAAATACAAGAGAAAGAAAACAAAAGTGGGTTTAAATCTAAACATAGTGTGGTAGGTAAATAGGGCTGAATTGAAATCAAAGATTTCTGAATATTCTTGTGTGTTTAAGGCTAAATGGAATTGGAAGGACAATTCCTTATCCACCGAATGTGGTCCTTAAAGTTAAACGTGTGGAAATGGAAGCAAAGGATGGATGTTACTACTGCTTAGTACTTACTTCCTATAATGACTGTCAAACTGAAAGGTGAAGCTATAAATTAATTTACAACAATCATTCAATTTCAAGCTATAAATTTTTACATTGTGAATCACTTTCACCGAAAGTGAAACCCCAAAAATGCAAAAATAGGAGTTTGAGTTTTATAGTCTTGCTTATTCCTATAGTTTGAGCATGGAAGAATAAACCCATGGATAGAAATTACATAAGGTACTTAACGACCCAACATAGAAATCGAAAGCGCAACTAAAATATATACCTTGTTTATGAAGAAATGTCTATCTCTAAGCATCAAATTACAAAACCAAATCCAAGTAATTTTGTGAAGAGGAAATTGATTTTTAATTTTATATTTGATTAGTCAATAAAAATCATTGACTTGATAATATATACTAATAATAATAATTAAATAATAATTGCTTCTCCATTAAAGAATTAGCTGGCTTATTTGAATTTTTTTTCTCTCTTGATTTTGTTTTGGGTGTTAAAACTTGGAATTTGGATTACCTTTTTAACTTAACTGGCTTAGTTTAGAAGGAAGGAAAAAGAAAATATAAAAAAGACCCACCATTTGTTTTCCTGCATAAAAAAGACATATTATTATGTCCTACCGAAAAATTGAAAGCATTTTTTTTTTTCAGAATAAGACTCATTTAATCAATTTTGCAAAGAACCCCAACAAGAAAGGAAAAAAAAAGAAAAAACCCTTAGTACCAAAAACAGAAGGCAAAGGCAAGAACAAAAACAAAGGCAATCTGCAGCAACAGCAACAGCAACCTAAACACAAGCTCCAAAGTTCAAAGGCAGAGCATTGTATTGTATTCATGTTGACTTAAAATTTTGTTTTCTTTTGGCCACCCTTTTGTTACCTTATATATACGATATTATATTTATATGAATAAAAACAACCAATTTATTGAGGTTGAGGCTATCATTCAATCTTCAGGATTCATATAAACCCAAATCAACAAAAGTTTCTCTTTTAATATCCTTTTCTGGTGTGGAGTGAGAAGGAAGCGGATGATGGCGGGAGTGAATGGTGGAGGGTCTGAAAGAGAGGTATGGAAAGCTCATGCCGCGATGGCGTTGGTGCAGCTCTTCAATGGAGGCTATCATGTAATTACCAAAGTAGCCCTCAATGTTGGTGTCAACCAGCTTGTCTTCTGTGTCTACCGTGATCTTCTTGCCCTCTCTCTTCTTGCCCCCGTCGCCTATCTTCGGGAAACGTAGGACCTTTTTCTTTATTCTACTATCTCTTTTCCTGGGTTTGAGTTTGACTTTGCTTGTTTTATGCTTATATTGTAAATTGGGTTCAATCCTCTTCTTATGCAGATGAAACTGGATATTGGGGATTTTCTCTTGCTTCTAATGTTTGGATTTTTATGCATGGTCTGAATCAATAAATTGACACTTTGATCTGCTGTCTTGAGTTTAATTGACTCTTCCTTTTGTGATTAACCTTATGCCTAGATGACCAATCGATCTGTTCCCATTAAGATGAATCTAAATTGTGTCCAGAGCTAAATTGTAAATGTGATTACCTTAGTTTGCTTCCTCTTGCCTATAATTTGTCCATTTCAGTCAATTTTGATATTGCATCTCTGTTCTGTATGTTTACCAGCAACTTATCATCTGCAATCATGTTTTTTGTATTTTGGATGTTTGGATTGAAAATATAACTTCTTGTTTCATTTTCCTGTAGAAGGATTCGACCTCCTATGACTAAGCGTCTCCTGCTGTCATTCTTCTTTCTTGGGCTATCTGGGTCAGTATTGCTTCTCTAAACCATCCTACTTCATCTTGCAATTACATCATCTGCTACTTGTTCCTGATAAAACTTCCTGCTAGCCAACTTATCCAGTTCTGTTAAATTCAATTAGGATATTTGGCAACCAGCTTTTATTTCTCCTTGGTCTAAGCTACACAAATCCAACATATGCTGCTGCCATACAACCTTCGATTCCAGTCTTTACCTTTATCTTGGCTGTAATTATGGGGTAATTGCAACAATTTCATAGTTTGTTTTTCTAAATTTTACTCCATTTTGGTTCATTTCTATATTTCTATGAAAACATGCATATATTTTGATATCTGTTTCTTTTTGCTGTATTTTGTATGAAATTGTACATGCAGTACAGAAAGGGTGAATTTGCTCAAAACTGAAGGTCAAGCAAAGGTTGGAGGTACCCTGATCTGTGTTTCTGGTGCAATATTAATGGTTTTGTTTCGTGGTCCAGCTTTGCTTGGACAAGAGGATGCAGACTTTGCTATACAACATGATATAAGTGCCAGAGGTCAACCAGAACCTTCTGGATGGCTTATGTCCAGTTTTGTCAATTATGGACTAGAAAATTGGCATGTTGGAGTTTTATGCCTAATAGGGAACTGTATCTGCATGGCTGCTTTTCTGGCCATTCAGGTATGCCATCAAATATAATTGGTTTTTGGATGGTTATCAATTATTTCTTTTTTATCACTAATATCAACAAATCCTCTACAAGAAGGTTCCTTTCCCCCATTTCTGTCATTATTCTCAAAAAATGAATCACAGCAAGCTGGGTTCCTGTGAAAGCTTTTCTTTGTTGTAGTAGATTAACTGATTAAGTATCATAATCTTATTTGCCGGACAGAACAAACAGAAGCCTCTGCTTAAGCAACATAAAGAGAAAACAGCCCATTGTAGTGATGAAAATTAGTTGAGATTTGACATGCCATTCCTGTTTTCCCTAGCCTGTTTGAGCAGTGCTTTAGCATGCATGTTTTGGTTGACCTCACAGTAACTATCTGGTGCTTTGGGCTGTCTTTGGCTCTTTGCCTTGGCAAACACTAAGTATATTTAAATCTATCTTTGTTTGAGGGAGTAATAGAATCTTATCCAATTTCATCATTAACAACTAAATAAAATTTATGACAAATAGTGCTTACTTATTTCATCATTTGCAACTATACTCATTTTTTGCAGGCGTATTTGCAGTAACTAACATAGCCTTATTAACTTATTCCAGGCTCCAGTTTTAGCCAAGTACCCCGCCAATATTTCTGTCACAGCATTGTCCTATTTTTTTGGTGCTATATTGATGGTGGGAACTGCAATTTTTGCTACCAATGAGTCAACAGACTGGAGTCTGACACGGTCTGAACTTTTGGCAGTCTTGTACGCTGTAAGATTCTCGTGGATTTTATATGATCTCTATAATTTTACAAGTCAATTTGGTAAAAGACTAGCCTGTTATTTAAATCTTTTGGGTCAATGTTTGATATGCTAGTTTAATAACCAAGAGTCAATCAGTCTTTGTTTAGGTTTCATTTTTTTTAGACCTTTGATTGTATATTTAAATTGTACCCGGTGGAGAAGGTAATGGATTCATGTAACTAATGCCATCTAGTTTGGAAACCTGTGTGCTAAGTTGGGTTCATTAGTCTTTTATGATGTGTTGAGAAAGCAACATAATAGGTGTAATTGGAATAAGAAATGTAAATGGTATTTAGCAATAATTCCCCTGATTCTTTTTCCAAAACACACTTTTATCCCTACAGTTTTACCTACACTAACCTCCTCCAGCTCCTCCTTAACACAAATTTTAGGGATATAAGGTTAAAAAGTGTCGTCATAGAAGGTGGTAAGCTACATCCCCTGTAGAAGGCCCTGTGAAGTGCATAATTTCTTGGAGTGAGAGGCAGTAAGTGTAGAAATATATTGAAATAAGGGAAGTTTAAGAAAACTGATGGTAGAAGGGGGTAAGCTTTGCTCTTTTCTTTAAAATGTGAGACCATTAAGTATGCTAGGGTCTGGAATTTTGATTTAGAAGCTATCAATGACAATGATGGCTGCTGGAAATCCCTTCTGGTCACCAAACGGAAAGAGGGTGGGTAACATTTAAAAATATGGCATCAAAGAAGTAACAATAATGTAAATTCCTGTTTCTGGAATCTATAGAACTAAGCTGCATACTAAATAGGTAAACCTGAAGTTATGGATATTTTACTTTTGCAGGGAGTTGTTGCATCTGCTCTTAACTATGGAATGCTGACATGGTCGAATAAGATCTTGGGGCCTTCTTTAGTTGCTCTATACAATCCACTTCAACCTGCAGCATCAGCCTTTCTGTCAAGAATTTTCCTTGGAAGTCCAATTTATTTGGGAAGGTCTTACTTCTGTCTCTTCCACTACAAATTGCTAGAAGTTATATCTCTCATGCAGTACAAAAGTAGCTCTTAATTTTCTTCACTTTATTTCTCTCAAACGCGAGGAAAGCTGATATAGACTTGGTTGGTTTTGTTTGTTATTATGTTGTAACAGTGTTGTTGGGGGATTGCTGATAATTGTCGGTCTATATGTGGTGACATGGGCATCCTACAGAGAAAAAAACAGCGGTCTTGGGATTATTCGCTCAGCTGAACCACTCATTCACAAAGATGCATCATCAAGTAACAAGAACCCATACCAGAGACCAAGTATATTCTCAGGCTCACCTCTCTTATCACCTAAATCCAGTGATTAGTCATGTAATGACAAGTGATGTAACGTTCAATGACATTCCGATGGACCAATTTTTCACAGCTACATCTATTGGATCAAAGAAAATGGTTTCACTTTCAACTTTGATGGGTGGTTCGCTGCAATGGCAAAAGAGAATATAAGTACATCTTCAATTCAAAAAGCAACGTTTATTATCATGTTGGACGTGGTGAGGCCTGAGGGTGTGCTGATTTGCTCCTTCATGCTGAGGTCTTGTGATAATACGAGTAGTATATTTTGTTTTAGGAAACTTGAAACTTCACTTTCTGATGATTTATTTTATACTTTCGAATGCAATAAATTTGATTTACTTGATTTGAATGGCAGATGGCAACTACTACTAGTTGATTTTTTTTGGTAAACCCCGAAGATAAATAAGATTAAGACATCTTGTAGCCTCTAGGATATACTACCCCTCTACTATCTGCTTGCAGCAACTCCAATGCCTCCTGGGGTGGTTGTCGCAGCACCACATAATCCTCTTCCAAAGAACAACCCAACTTAGCCAACTTGTCAGCACTAAAATTTCCCTCTCTCAAAGTATGGCGACAGGAGCAATCCTTCAATCTCTAATTTGGATGCTAATAATTTGGCAAGAGCCATAGCTCCATGTGAGATGAGAGATGCTTTATTTCAAATGAAGCCTTGGAAAGCCCCTGGTGTTGATGGGTTCCAGGCAGGTCTTTATCAAGAATGTTGGCTGGCAATTGGGAAGGATCTGGTTGATTTAGTCCAATCGGCTTTTCAATCGGGTTCCTTTAATGTGAGTTTGAATCAAACTCTTATTGTGTTAATACCGAAAGTGGGAAATCCTTAGTATGTTAAGCAGTTTCGGCCTATTAGCCTGTGTACTGTTGCTTACAAATTGATAACGAAGGTTTTGGTTAACCGCTCGCGACCCTTGCTGGGGGATTTGGTTGGTGCGCTTCTATCAAGCTTTATTCAAGGTAGACAAGCTGCAGATAATATTTTTGGCTCAAGAGATGATTCATTCTATTAAGAAATCTAGAGGCAAAAATGGGCTTATGGCGATCAAGATTGATTTAGAGAAAGCCTATGATCGAGTGAGCTGGGCACTTTTGCGGGAAACTTTGGCTGTTTTCGGCTTTCCTCAAAGCTGGATAGATTTGATTATGTTTTGTGTTTAGAATTCTTCTATGTATGTGCTTTAGAATGGTGAGAAAACTGAGTATTTCAAGCCTAGTCGTGGGCTTCGCCAGGGAGATCTTATTTCCTCGTACCTCTTTGTTTTGTGTATGGAGAGATTGGGGTATATGTTTTTGCATGAGGTTCAGCAAGGGAATTGGAAGCCCATTGTAATGGGGCGAGGGGATCCTTTGATTTCGCATCTCTTATTTGTGGATGATTTATTTCTATTTGGTCAAGCTACAGAGCAACAAGCTCGAGTTAAGGCGTGTGTTAAACAACTTTTGTAGGGCATCTGGTGCCAAGGTAAGCTTAGACAAATCTAAGCGTTTTATCTCTCCCCATGGATCAAGCAGGATTGCTCAAAAGGTTGATGAGATTTTGGGAATAATTGCTTCTAAGAACCTTGGCAAGTATCTTGATGTGCCATTAATCCATGGTCGTGTAGTGAAAGGTACGTTTCGTGAACTTGTGAACAAGGTTAGTACACGATTGAGTGGATGGAAATCAAAGTTTCTAAGCCTGACTTGACTGGTAGAGCTACCTTAATAAGTTCAGTTACAACTTCTATTCCCACCTATTCTATGCTAACTTCCAAGATTCCGCGGAGTGTTATTGGAAATTGGATAGTTTGAATCGTCGCTTTCTTTGGGGTGGTAGTGAAGATAAGAAAGCAATTCACCTTGTTCGTTGGGATGAAGTTTGTAAACCTAAAAGGTTTGGCGGTTTGGGGTTGCGGAAAATGGAATTCCATAATAAAGTTTTACTGCAAAAGACGGCTTGGAGATTTTTGTCAGAGCCAGATAGTCTTTGGGAGAGGCTTTTGAAGTCGAAATATGGTTTTTGTGGTGATGTAATTCGCTTTGTTAATTCACATGGCAGTAGACCTGTATAGTCTTACTCTTGGAGGGGTCTTTTTGGTGCGCTCAAGGACCTTGCGAAGGGGTTGAAATGGCGTATTCGCTCTGGTGCAGAGGTTAGATTCTGGACTGATTCATGGCTTGAGAGGCCAATTTTGTCTTACTTTGAGGTGATCCCTCCGTATGTGAACTATGATGCTCGGGCGAGTGAATTTATATATGGAAATGATAATTGGAATTCTGATCTTCTCTTTGCCCAGCTGCCGTTAGAAATTGCTATGCAGGTTATTGGATACCCTTTGCCGAGAATTGTGAACATATGTGACTCTTATGTTTGGGCTAACACAGCCAATGGTAAATTTACTACGAGGATTGCATATATGAATTTGCTCAGAGATGTTGAAGTGGATCTTAATTGTGATGTGAGATAGTTATGGAATTTGTCTATTCCGGCAATATGGATTTATTTCCTCTAGCTTGCTTGGCGGGGTAGATTGGTGACTAATGCTCTTCGATTTGCTTGGAGTTTAGCTGCTGATGCCGCATGTCATTTATGTGGGGCGGATTTAGAGGATGTACTTCATGTGTTGCGTGATTGCTTGGAATCGAAATGTGTATGGGTGAAGATTATTCTAGGGATTAATTGGCTAAATTTTTTGAGTCCTTGTCTTCAGGATTGGTTTAGTGAAAACTTAGATGCTTCAGCACATGATTGGCAATATGGTGTTAGGTTTGCTACTACTTGTTGGTGTTTATGGACTCGTCGTTGTAGTTTGACGTTCCATGAAGGGGAGCTTGTTTTTTATAAGATGGAAGTAGTGCGAAACATCTTAGTCATTTCGAAAGAAGTTTGTGATGAGTATAGGTTGTCTGCTTCTTCTTGCTCGATAGTTCAGCATATTAGTTGGATTCCTCAGTAGGATTTAACGGTGAAGCTGAACACTGATGGGGCCTCATGTGGTAACCCGGGTATTGTTGGGGCTGGGGGTCTACTTCGAGACACTACAGGCCGATGGCTGGTTGGTTTCATTGCTCATCTTTGGGGTCACATCAAACATTGTAGCTGAGCTCCATGCTTTGAGGTTAGGACTTTTGCTAAAATGGGAGGATGGGTATCGACGTGTTGTGCGCGAGATTGATGCCAAAGTTATTTTGGACTTGATTAAGTCGCGAATGTTGCATTCCATCCTTTGGGGTCACTTATTGTTGATGTTCGAGAACTACTACTAGCTGATTTGAAACTGTTGAAGAATAATAAAGGCAAAAATAGTTGTTAGATAGTTAATGCAGTGTCAAGTTTCTAAGCATTTTCAAATCCTCACCTAACTGCCTTAATTAATCTAACTGTTAGTCATCTTAATCCCTCATTCTCTCTCTTGTAAATGCAACTAGCTGTTAGAGTTCATCTATATAAGAACTCTGTCTTTGTAATACAACTCATAAGAAAGAAAAGAGTCTGATGGAACTTACAATGGATGTAGGCCTTGATTGCCGAACCACTTAAATCTTTGTGTCTTATTCTTCTCTTCTTATCATTTTATAAAACACCTTTGCTGCAATTTTTTTATCTACAAACAACAACATGGTATCAGAGCATGTTAACCAAAATTCAAACCTCAGACTCACTACTATTCTTCTCTCGGGAAGCAATTACATCACCTGGTCAAGAGCTGGAACATTGGCTCTTGGAGGTCGATCCAAACTTGGATTTATCATTGGAAAGAAGGCTCTACCAGATGATGATGATGACAAATATGAAGAATGGCTATGTCAAGATCAACAAGTCATGTCTTTGTTGCTCAGTTCAATGGAACCAAATCTTGATGAAATATTCGCCTTCAAGGAGACCTCAAAGGAACTGTGGGATGCTGTCAAAGAGATGTACAGCCAACAAAAAAACCTATCAAGAGTCTACCAGCTAAAAAGGGAAATTTCAGAAACCAAACAAGGTGACAAATCCTACTTGGAGTACCCTTGCAACCCTGAAGGGAAAGTGGGATGAGCTAAATCAGTATAGGCCACCTACCAATGATCCTGTGATCATTCGACAAAGAGCTGATGAAGACAATGTCATGCAGCTTCTGGAAAATCTGAAACCAGAATATGATCCCATCAGTTCACAAATTCTCATGAAAGACAAACTGCCTTCCATCAATGAAGTAAGTGCAATTATTCAGCAAGAGGAAAGCATGAGAAAGGCTACCAAAACAGAGGTCAAACTTACTCCTGAAATTGTTGAAAGCTCAGCAATGTTATCTCAAGCTGAATCTGGAAGCAAAAATGAAGGCAGGAGTTATAACTCTCAAAAATGGAAAAACAAAGGGAAGCTTAAATGTGACCACTGTCAAGGCTTGGGTCATCTCAAAGAAAAATGTTGGATTCTTCATCCTCATTTAAAACCAAAGAAGCTCAAAAGAGAATGGGAAAAGCCTTCAGCACATGCTGCAGTTACTGATGACAAAAGCCTAGTGCATAATACAAATGAAGACTCTCAAATTTCCATAAGGCAGGTTGCTCAACTCCTCAGTCAACTAAATATTGCCACTGCAATCAACAATTCTGCTACAACAGGTAAAATTGCATTACTCAGTAATTCTTGCACTATTAAAGAATCTGGTAATGCAAATTGGATCATTGACTCTGGCTCAACTGATAATATTGCTAATAAGAAACATTACATAGAGAATTTGATTAAAAATGTTGATAAATCTACTGTCTCCACTGCTAATGGAACTTTAGTTCCTGTTAAAGGAGCTGGTAAGGTTAACTTCTTCCCTGAAACTGATCATTGTGATGTTTTATTCATGCCGGAATTCTCATGCAATATTATGTCTGTTAGCAGAATCACGAAGGAGTTAAACTGTGATGTTATATTCTCATCAAACTTTGTCAAATTTCAGGACAAAAAAGAAGAAGATGATTGGTAAAGGCATACAACATAGGGGTCTTTTTTTCTTAATTGATAGTCCTCAAGCTTTGACAGCTTACCATAGCAACTTTCAGAACTTTCAACTTTGGCACAGTAGAATGGGGCATCCCTCTAATAAAATTTTGAAGACTTTGAAACCTGAATTAAGCATTCATGATGAAACTTGTGAAATTTGTAGCTTTTCAAAGCAGACTAGACCTTCTTTTAATCTATCTACTTCAGTTTGTGAAGAAAACTTTGCTCTTGTTCATTCTGATATTTGGAGTTCTCCTATTTCTTCTCATAAAGGCTTTTCTTACTTCATTTCATTCATTGATAACAAATCTAGATGTTCTTGGGTTTATTTACTAAAATACAAACATGAGGCTTTGTCAAAATTTCAAGAGTTTGAAAAATTGATAAAAACTCAATACAACTCCAAAATTAAAACCTTAAGAACTGACAATGGAGGAGAATATGAAAGGAAAGAGTTTGCTAATTATCTTGCTAACCTTGGTATTATTCACCAAAGATTGTGTGCTGGAAATCCTCAACAAAATGGAATATCTGAAAGAAAAAACAGGCACATCTCAGAAGTAGCAAGAAGCATTTTGTACAACATGAATGTTCCAAGAACTTACTGGTGTGATGCTATTCTTACTGCCACTTATTTGATTAATAGATTACCAGTAGAGTTCTTAAGTCCAAGTCCCCATTAGGAATTTTACTTAACAAAGATATCAAGTTGGGTCATATTAGAGTCTTTGGCTGAGTTTGTTATGTTTTGATTCCAGAACAGAAGAGAGACAAATTGGATAAAAGGTCTGTAAAATGCATCTTCCTTGGATACTGATCAGTAAAGAAAGGTTACAAATGTTATGATCCTTGTACAAAAAGGACATATGTTACCAGAGATGTGAAGTTTGCAGAAACCAAACCTTTCTATGAGGTCAGGAGCTTAACTCAGGGGAGTTTCATCAAATGTTGTCCATTCCACTGCCTATAACAATCAACCAAGAAGAACAAATTAGCAATGAGATTATAGCAGAGGAACATGACAACTCAGAACACAACAACATAAATCATCCACTTGTTGAACCTAAACTCAGAAGGCCTGAAAGAGAAAGGCGACCCTCAGTTAGACTCAAAGATTATGAAACAGCTTACCAGGTAAAATATCCCATCCAAAATCAAATATGTTATGATTTTGTGTCTAATCAACACTCTAGTTTTCTAAGTGCTATTTCAGATACTAATGATCTTACCAGTTATGAGAAAGCCAAAAATGATTCAAGATGGGATAAAGCAATGAAAGAAGAACTAGAGGCATTAAACAAGAATGACACTTGGGATATTGTGAAATTACCAGAGGGAAAGAAAATAGTGGGTTGCAAGTGGATCTTCAAGACAAAGTACAAAAGCAATGTTGAGATAGAGAGACACAAGGCCGGATTAGTTGCTAAGGGGTACACACAAACTTATGGTATTGATTACAAGGAGACTTTTGCTCCAGTGGCTAAAATGAATACTGTCAGGGTTCTTTTATCAGTAGCAGCTAATCTGAATTGGTCTTTCAGTCAAATGGATGTAAAAAATGCCTTTTTACATGAAAATCTTGAAGAAGAAGTGTATATGGACTTACCTCCAGGACATCCTGATGAAAAGAAAGAGGGAAAAGTCTGCAAGCTTAAGAAATCAATTTATGGTCTGAAGCAATCTCCAAGGAATTGGTTCAAAAAATTGAGTAATGCACTTGAGAAATGCGGATTCAAGGGCTGCTCTGGGGATTCATCTCTATTCATCAGACACAAAGACTCATTCATCACTGCAGTTCTTGTATTTGTTGATGATATCATAATTACTGGTAATAACCAGGAGGAAATTGACAAGTTAAAGAAGATGCTTCAACATAATTTTGATATCAAAGATCTCGGGAAACTTAAGTATTTTCTGGAAATTGAGGTAGCACATTCAAAGGAAGGTATTCACTCGTCTCAAAGAAAATACATTCTGGACTTGTTAAAAGAAACAGGGAAGTTTGGAGCAAAGACAACAGACACACCAGTGGACTACAATAGCAAACTAAACAACATTGATGGTGAACTGTTGGAAAGCAAAGAAAGTTTTCAAAGACTGGCAGGTAAGTTAATTTACCTCACTATTACTAGACCTGATATTACGTATGTTGTAAGCTTAGTAAGTCAATTCATGCATGCTCCTCGAAGCAACCATTTGAAAGCAGTATATAGAATTCTTAAATATTTGAAGACTACTCCAGGAAGAGGAATTCTCATGAAAAGAAACAACAAGATTGATCTTAAAGGATATTCAGATGCTAACTGGGCTGGAAGTGTAACTGATAGAAGATCTACTTCAAGCTACTGCATGTTTGTTGGAGAAAATTTAGTCACATGGAAAAGTAAAAAACAAAGTGTTGTGGCTAGATCAAGTGCAAAAGTTGAATATAGAGCCATGGCTGCTGCTACATGTGAAATTATTTGGATAAAAGCCTTACTTAAGGATTTAGGATTTGATCTACCAAATTCAGTTCCATTATACAGTGATAATCAAGTAGCTACTTACATTGCTTCTAATCCAGTTTTTCATGAAAGAACTAAGCATACAGAAGTGGATTGTCATTTCATTAGAGAAAAGGTGAAAAGCAAAGTCATTCATACTCCTTATGTTACTAGCAAGAATCAATTAGCTGATGTGTTCGCCAAAGGTCTACCTCGAATCAAGTTAGAGGAAATCATGCACAAGTTAGGAGCTGTGGATATCCTAGCACCTACTTGAGGGGGAGTGTTGAAGAATAATAAAGGCAAAAATAGCTGTTGGATAGTTAATGCAGTATCAAGTTTCTAAGCATTTTCAAATCCTCACCTAATTGCCTTAATTAATCTAGCTGTTAGTCATCTTAATCCCTCATTCTCTCTATTGTAAATGCAACTAGCTGTTAGAGTTCATCTATATAAGAACTCGGTCTTTGTAATATAACTCATAAGAAAGAAATGAGTCTGATGGAACTTACAGTGGATGTAGGCCTTGATTGCCGAACCACCTAACTCTTTGTGTCTTCTTCTTCTCCTTCTTATCTTCTTGTCATTTTATCAAACACCTTTGCTGCAACCTTTTTATCAACAAACAACAACAGAAACTTCACTTTCTGATGATTTATTTTCCTTTTTAAATGAGACAAGTTCTTATCAAAAAATTTTTCTTGTGTGAAGAATGAATAAGAATATGGAAGTTGACTAACAATAACATGAAATGGTGACTGATACAACTAGTAGAAAATATGCAAAAAGACAGGGTGACTAATGCAAATACAAGGGGAAAAGAGACTTTAAAGTAAATTACTAGTCAAGTTTTTTAGAAACTAAAAATTACTACGAAAGTTTTTTTTTCTCCCTAAAATTTCCAAATTGAAAAAATTAAAAAGATAGGAAGTTTGGAAAGGCTAAAAAGTAAGAGGGAAAGACCCCAACAAGGTTTGTGCCAAAAAGAAAAAACCCTAACGTGAGTGCAACTCGCCGTTACTGTTATAGCGATCTCTAACGTGTTAAAGCTAATCATCTTTCTCATTGAAATTGGATATTGAAAGTTGCATTGTGTTCCAGGATGAGCTTTTCGGGTCACCTCCTTTGTCCAGATTGACAATCCAATAGCGAAAGCCCCAATTTTACCCAAAAACCGAAGCCTAACTTTCGAAACCTCAAAACCAAATCCGAATTAGCGAAAATTGACAGAATTTTGAAACCCCTAAACTTATCAAAACCAAAGCCTAAGATTGAAATTCTCAATATCGAAACCTTTAAGCTAACCCAAAGCCAAAGGCCAACACCTCTTTGCGTTTTCCTTTGAACCTGAGACACTGAATCCCAAACTCACAGCAATTTCATATATTAAACAGTTTATTTGTACAGATTGTAAATACAAGGCAGAGATCTGGGTACTGCCGCCATCTCAATCAACACTCTTATTCTCCAGGTATTTCTCAAACTTGTTCTTACTCCTTCACTTATACCAGAATTTACAGTTACACTACATATTGAAGATCAATCTGTTTTTGCTGCACATGACCTTAATATCTTGCTTAAATTTTAGTAAATGAACACGTTTTCTGTATACACTTGACTTTCAATTTCCAAACTATGAGAAAAGGTCATATGAACTTGATATTATGCCAAATGTATAATGCATTAAGCAAATGGAAGCCTCACACGACATTATATAAGTCCAGGAAATAATATATCCAGCCTACACACTTGATATTATTTGGTTTCTACTTCAAGGATCTTATAGTTTCCATATCCAATCGAAGGGACTAAAACACCAATTTGCCCAAGTCATATGGATTGATCAATTTTGCTAATTTTCTTAGTCCTTTGCGTATAGCACTCAAAACCCCTCATCATCATAGCATTAAACATGAAACTTTTCTTGGAAGGTGTTCTTGTTACTAATACAACAATCATCTCTATCATTTTTACAAACAATTGATTTCTTAATTTTTCATTTGTCCTAAAGCTTTGTATGATTTTATTCATTTCTGTTTGGAATTTCAAATTGGAAAGAATGAACAATCTCAACCGGATTCGGTATTGTCATTAATTTACTTGAAATGCTTTGTTAGTCTATATTAATTCTGATTGTATATTTAGGTTGTACTTACGATGTGCCACCACCTAGTTTTCTCTCTTAAGTTCCTTGGTATTATGCCAAATCAGTACTGAACTTTTGACCATAAACTGATAATGTCTTTATTTATTGAATTCAATCTGTTCCTGAGTGACATTTTAGCTCTCTGATGTTCTGTAATGCTTAAATACTATAAAACCTTGATTGTTGTTCCATGAAAATAGGAGGTTTGACGAGATACGATCACACAAATGGCGAGTGAGAAAGAGGGAGAAGCATCTCAGCAAACTGCAAGTCCTCCAACCAACCTAACGGAACTAGTGCAGCAGAGATATCAGAAAATGAAGGAGCATGCTGAAACTTATCCTTATGTGTGGGCATCCTACACACTTGTTTATGGAACTTTGGCGCTCTGGACTGCTTATCGGTGGAGAAAGCTTCGCAAGACTGAGGACAAAGTGCGAGCCCTTCAAGAGAGACTCCGCAAACTTGTTGAAAATGAGGAATCCGCAAACTCTGCTACATCAGTAAGAAAGGCTCCAACGTCTGATGATAAAACTCCCAACTAGTTAATATATACACATGGTAATGTTTCAGCCTCCTCCATATAAGGAAAAAAAAAATATCCAGATTGGGAGATGCAAATGCTTGACAAGTATTTTGTCAAAATTGTAATGAAGATACTATGCATTGATAGTTGCGAAGTAGTATTTTATTTCATTTACACGATTTAAATCTATCTTTTTCCAAATAGCTAGTATCCGTTTATGGAACTTTGGCGCTCTGGACTGCTTATCGGTGGAGAAAGCTTCGCAAGACTGAGGACAAAGTCATTTACATGATTTATTTCATTTACATTTTGAGGAGGGTCATTTCCAACTGGAGGATGGAAATTTACAAAGTCATTTTTTAGTAAATTTGTTCCTTTTTTAAAATTGAGGGTGTAAAATATTGATAAATAATGTTAAAATTGTAAAGTATTACATTGGAACAACATAATGTAAACAAATTAGTAAGATGAAAAAGACATAAAAATCATTGAAAGGACATGTGTCAATATAAAATAAAACGTTTGGATTATCTAATTATCTTATTCAAGATAAAAGAACCAATTTTTTTTTGGTCTTTGGTAGAAAGAAAATCCTTTCACTCCCTCGTGCATTGTTTCTTTGATGGAAACTCTTTGACAACCTCTTCTGATGAACATCCAATTTCGAAGGTTGTGGTTTTAGGTATTGAATTCTTCAATCTTTATCTTTGGCATTGGGTGGATGGATAAAAGTGTTATCTGCCATCATAATAGATTATTTTAGTAATCATCAACATTTTCATTATTTATTTTTTAAAAAAGATTACATGATTAATGTTAAATATAATTAGTAACATACCTGTCATAACAACTTTTGAGATTCAAGTTTAGGATTAAACTTGTAGACATTACTAACTGTGAGCTTTGTACTCACTATGTCGACATTATATTTTGTCGATTTCATTTCAAAAATTAGTTTTTCTCTAAGAAGTTTTCAAAAATTTCTTAGATCTTGTCATTGCCATTTTGCTACAATATAATAATCATAAATTTGTAAGAATAAATAATTATAAAGGAAATTGATTTTATGTAATGAATAGTAAGAAAATACTTACCTCTAAAGAAATATTATATAGTGTGCGAACATCTTGCTTAAGCAGCTCTTTTGCTTCAGCATCAAATAGAACAAATGATGCACTACCAGTATGATCAAAACCATCCACACTAAGTTTATACCTATTAAAATTTTAAATACGTAATGTAAGTTTTTATGCTTATTTATAGAATTTATTACAACAATAATAATATTTATATCATTTATCTTGGAATTGGATTTGAGGCATTAACATTGCACGCAGTACAAAAATGTTTCCCATTAACTTCAGATATCTTTTTGTTGCAGTCACATACCAAGTAGTACCATCCAAATGTTGTATCCAATTTTAAGATGGTTATTTTACACGTGAAAGCTTTACCCTTCATAGCAAAAGTTAAAATGTGTTAAACATACATAACATATTAAAAGTGTTCAATTAAAAATGATAATGATAAAGTTATTATGCAATACAACATTATTTTTTTGAAACGTAATCATTAATTTTATATGTTATAAAGGCTTTGTATTAATAAAAATTGCCTCTGCATCTCCCATTCCTTGTTGTCGTGGTGTGCCGTGAATCTCTATCTTTGAATATCCACCAGGAAAACTGTGTAATATAAAACTAATTAAAAATTATAGTTTTAAGATTAATTAAACAAACTGTGCATCAGTTTGCAGATGATCATCATCGCTTTGTCCAATAAGTGGGCTCATCTCTTTTAACCTCCCAACATAATCTGTAAATAAAAATAATGAATTTTATTATTTTACATAATAATTCATTAATTTAGGGCATAATGAGTTGGAAAAAATAAAAGAAAAAAATAGTAATAAAGAAATGAGGATTGAAAAAAAAAATATGCTGATTACCTATCAGTTATTGGTTGTCAGATGGTTTCCTTTGAATTTGATCAAAAGCTACTAAATCAAATTTATATCTTCCAATTGCATTGTTGTCCTCGTGAATTTCTTCAACAACAGTCCTATTTGAGAACACAAACATGTAATGTTCTCGGACAACCTTAAAGTTGCCCACGTAAGGTCGAACTTGTATGGTTCATATTGAGTATATGGATCCTTCCTTCAATTTACCCTTGAAATTATGGGCTAAATTTTTGAATATCATTCCATGCATATGATCACCCTATAATGAGTAAATTGATTAGTAATCGTACCTAAAAAATTTTAAAAAATCTGCAACATTTAAAATTATTGTTTTAAAAAGTACGTATCTGTTCATCTTGAACTATCATGCCTAGACCGATGAATTCTCCATTTTTTGTATTAATAGCTTCCCATAATCTTGTGATGCGAACCTTCAATCTGCATTGATCTCTAATTTGAGATACTTGTTTTAGAAAATGAAAGCCTTGCATTTTGATTTCTCTAATGGAAGTAAAGTAAGTCAAAATAAAAAGGTTTAAAGTAAAGAAAGAATGTGCTAGAGAATGAGAATGTGTTGTAAATTTTTTAAAGGAAGTTACATATCATATATATAGTAGTGAATATGAAGCTTGTAAATGGGTGGTGATTAATTTAGGAAATATGTCATGATTTATGGTGAATTAATCAATCAATTAATTTTAATTTTATTAGCATATAGTCAATCAATCAATGAATTATAACTTTGATTGGCAAATTTAATTAACGAGAAATGGATTCATTTATTTAGCTAGCATGTTCAATCAATTTAGTTTTTTGCTAACGTAATTACAAATTAATTGATTTATTTATTTATGGAAAAATTAAATAATTATGAATAAATTATAACTTTGATTGGCAAAGTTAATTAACGACTAACTTGATTGCTTTATTTATTTAGCATGTTCTTTTTTTTTTGGCATCAATTTATTTAGCATGTTCAATCTATTGATTTTTTTTGCTAACATAATTACTAATTGATTGATTTATTTATGGTAAAATTATATAATCATCAATCAATTATAACTTTGATTGGCAAAGTTAACTAATGACTAACTTGATTAATTTGTCTATTTATCATGTTCAATAATTAATTTTTTTGGTAACATAATCACTAATTGATTTATTTATGGTTATTTTTTGGTAGCTATTTATGGTGAAATTAGATAATTATCAATCAATTAGAACTTTGATTGACAAAATTAACTAACGACTAACTTGGATTCATTTATTTATTTATCATGTTCAATAATTTATTTTTTTGGCAACATAATTACTAATTGATTTATTTATTTATGGTAATTTTTTTGTAGCGATTTATGGTAAAATTAAATAATCATCAATCAATTACAACTTTGATTGACAAAATTAACTAACAGCTAACTTGATTCATTTTTTATTTAGCATGTTCAATCAATTTTATTTTTCTGCTAACGTAATTACTAATTGATTCGTTTATTTATGACAAAATTATAGGAGTAACTTTGAATTCATTTATTTATTTAGTATGTTCAATCAATTTATTTTTTTACTAACATAATTACTAATTGATTCTTTTATTTATAGCAAAATCAAATCACCATCAATCAATTATAACTTTGATAGACACAGTTGATTAACGACTAACTTGATTCATTTATTTATTTAGCATGTTCAATCAATTTATTTTTTTGACAACATAATTACTACATTATTTATTTATTTATGGAAAAATTAAATAATCATCCATCAATTATAACTTTGATTAGCAAAGTTAACTAACGACTAACTTGATTCATTTATTTATTTTGTATGTTCAATCAATTTATTTTTTTCAACATAATTACTAATTGATTCATTTATTTATGGCAAAATTTAAATAATCATTAGCTTTTGGGTCGGTGCCTTTTGGACTGTTGTTTTCTAGTTACTAATTGATTCATTGTTTTCCTCAAGTACTTCTATTTATTTACAATAGTCCATTGAAAAAAAATTAAGCCACACGATTTCAAAAACATTAAGGTAAGACCAAACATCTTAATTGTTCAAATAAGAATACAAATAACCTTACAACTTATTAAAAATCTCGTAAAAAACTATGTTTTTGGTACATGACATCCTTCTCGTTCATGATTTTCTAATCCATCAACCAATATCTTCTATCCTTGTCGAGAATTAAAACAAATAATAAATAGATAATTATTTGAAAGAAATGAGTAATAAAGATATAAATATAAACAAATGAAATGAATCTCTAATTACAACAAATTGAAAATTTTATACAGAAACTAAAAAATAATTAGAGGATTCCTTCAAGGAAAAAAGAAAAACAAAAAAATAAAAGGAAATCCTTTATGAATATATACTAAACTTTTTTAACCAAAAAAAAATATACTAAACTTTAAAACTCACATAAGAAATCCTTTAGATAAAAGAAGTCTCCAATGAGATGAAAGAACCATTATCATAGTGGTAATCTCACCATTAATTCTAATTGAACAGGGTTAAATTAGTAATTTTTTAGAGAAGATTTTTCAAGAAGGAAATTATGGATCTAGCATATTGTAATTAGAATGTAATTAATCAATCAATTAGAGACAAATTGGACACATGACATTCAGGAACACATGCCACTTGTCAGAAGGAGGAGGTCTCAATAATTAATAACCTTCCTTTTCTCCAACGTCTACAGTTTTAATATATATACTAGTTTAGAACCCGGTCGTTGCTCGGGGATGAAAAACAATACGAGAAATTATTGTTAGGAAATTTCCTACGATTTACACAAAATTTAGGATGTAAATTATTATATTTGAAATTTTCTGCGGTTATAAAAAACATTATTGAGAAATAATTAGTAGTAATTGGTTTGCTGAATTTTGTTTTTGTTGTTACTATCCTGTTTTGCAACAGATGTTTGAACTTGTTTCCTTGACAGCGTTGTGATTTTTGACGCGTTATTCAATAAAATTCTTATAAAATTCTTATCCTATTTCCCTTCAAAAAAAAGTAATTGATTGGTTTTATAATTAATGATTCTATCACACGTGATCTAAAAAAATCACAATTGCTTTAATTTTTCACTTTATTAATGTAAAGTAATTGTTGAAAATTAATTTATAATTGACTACTGATTATACTTAATCATTGTTGAATCAATGTTGCCTATATTTATTGAAATTGTAAGTCTTGAACCATAATAAAATGAATCAATCATTTTTCATTTTTCAAATTGACGTATCGCATGTATTTGTAATTTTTTTTTTAGAATATCTCATGTTTTTGTAGTTAGATATAATGTTACTTTATTGCATATTAAATATGTGTTTATATTTGATGCACTGACAGTGTATAGGATATATACACTGTCAGGCCACCAGATATTGACACCTCATTAATGAGCAAAGTGTAAAATTTATAGGTCCTTTCAAATAAATATTAATAAGTTTTTAATTAGATGTAAAACAGAAAGATTAATAGAATGAAGAACTTATTATAATTTCTTTTTATCAATATGTTTCGTGATGAACTTTTAGATTTTTTAACAATTTAATCAGACAGATTCTGCGGAAAAAAAAACACTTAGATCCGAGCAATATAAACAAGAAGAAGATATAAAGCATTTTCCTTGGAAGAAGATAGTTAATCTGCAAACCACGCCTCAAGACTTATCATCATCCATATGTTTCTTGATGGATTTTCATATTTTTTAATGTTAAAATTTCATCTCAAACAAACTTTTCCACAAAAAAAACCTAGATCCAATTATATAAACAAGAACAAGATATATAGCATTTTCCTTGAAAAACAACAATTTGATAATCTGCAAATCATACCATCTTTAAATCAGATCCCTCCATAGATGGATAGGCTTCAATATACTAAATATATAAAAAGGGTTTTAGTTCATTTCACCAGCCTTCCAATCCACTTTTTTTTTCTTTTTTTTTAAATAGATTTTTAGAAATCTTCCCTTCCTTATGGCGGCAAGCCTCTGGGATTGGTGGTGTTGCAGCCTACACAATTGAACAAGGGATTTTTCATTCATATGGTTGCAATTTTTTTATTGAACGTGAATTTGGAGAAAGGAAAATTTGTATAGATTGATTAATCTCTTGACCAAAGAAGAAAGAAACCATGGCATTGTCCTCCGTATTGCAATTTGCAGAAGGAACAAAGAAAGAACTCAAACAGGAGATCAAATAAAAAAAGAAAGATAGAGACAATGAAAAGTAATAGAGTTTAAGAATGAGTGTAGAATAAATTTAATAGGAGTAGAAAGTTTTTGATATTTGTTTAAGAGGTGGCAATATCTGGTGAGTTGACAGTGTATAAAAACAATACATTGTCAGTGCATCTGTTTATATCTCAATTTACAATTGAGGGTAAATTGGTCTTATCATAATTATAATCAAGACGTGTGGTTAGGATTTAATCAAAATTCCTAAAGAAACTAGGTTTCTGCACCACCCTGATTCAAATTGAATTAGGAAAGTTTTGTAAATTAATTGCAAGGGCTGAAATTAATTAATTACTAATTAAATAATAATTATTTCTTGAATAATTATTATTAAATTTCTAGTGTATGCCGCTGCTACCCAGTTGAGTGGCACATAGAATCAAATCAGAAGCAGTTTCCTTTAATATTGTTGCCTGATAAGGAGGCAAACAAGTAAATAAGGAAAATTGCTTACCATCTGACCATGAGATGAAAAATACCTCATGGACATACATAGCAAGGCCCAAGTCGTCTCCCAGTCAGAGGAGAGGCCGCCCTCTGCCCTGCAGAGAGACATTTTTCTCTTCTTGCAGGAAGGAGGCAGAGAGCTAAAGTTTGTCAGCAAGAGAAATATCTGTGCACGTGAGAGAGGCATGAGATTTTCAACCTCACACCTCCTCCATATAATCGACCTACCACAATGGAGAAAACGCCTAGCCTCCTTCCCACCTCGGGAGGTGAAAATTGCAACTTGTATTTTGTTCAATTAAGGACAAAATAGTGAAATTGACCAATTGGAGAGGCTAGAGGCTGCGATTTCTTCCAAGGAGCATACCATGATGATCCTTGAGCTATGTAGATCATCATGGTAAAATTTCACTTCATTCTGACATCGGAGTAAAAACTTATGCCCGGTTTTCAATTAAGGACATTTTCGGGAGTGAAACCAAATTCACCATGATGAAGAGCTCGAATTAACTTGGGATTTTTTCCATGATCTTATGGAGATATTCTAAGCTTACTGGTGAAATTTTGGTTAAATCCGAGATCGTTTGCAACTTTTGCATTCTTTTCAATTAAGGACATATGGCTTTCTCACCCCGGTTTAAGCCATTTTTCTTAATTAATTCTTATTTTCATGATTTAAAGGGCTAAATATGGCCAAGTATGAGTAATTTCGTGGCTTTGATGATCAGAGTTCAATTCATGATGTCAGTTGGCCACTACTTAGCCGAATTAGCTAAATTCAGCACAAAAGAAGCAACAAAAGCCTGCTGTACTGTGATAGGCAGAAGGAAGAATTGTCATCAACTACCCAGGAGGCATATTTTCGTTCCCTATCCTAGCAAAGTGACGCCCTTATGCATGTCCAATCCTCTCCCAAGCAGTTGGATGCAATCAGAAGAAGAAGGAAGCTTCACTGCACTTTCCTGAAAGCTGTCATCTGCATAGGAGGAAGATTTTGCCTTTCTCAGCAAGGCAACAACATTAAATGCTCAAGCCCAAACCGTCCCCTATATAAAGGGAGGCCATTCTCAGGTTTCAGCAGATTCCGCATCTCAGACATTTCTCCCGAGAAATCAAAAACCAGCTCCTGCAGCTACAAACTTGCTCCGCGCAAAAAACCAAGCTCCGTGCTTATTTTCTCTCTGGCTCTGCGCCATTTTCACCCTGTTCATCACTCGTTCTTCATATTTTCCTTGTTTAGATCTTGTCTCCGGACAAACAAACACTGTACACGTGTTCTTCATTCAGAAATAACAGATCAGTTTGTTATTTTCTTTTCAATTTCAATTACAATCAAAGCAGATCTCTCAGATCTGATCCAAAAAGAGGAAGGCCCAGTTTGAGAAGCAGTTCGTGTGGATCCAATGATTTAGATGCTCCGGTGTGACTTTGATCCAGTCCCCACAATCGTTCTGATCTTTTAATCTACTGCTCCGCGCACCAGATCTTGTTTTTACAACCTCTTTGTCAATTTCAGCAAATTGACTGTCTCCGCGAAAACTCTAGCAAGAGATTTTTGGCGCAACATCTCTTTTTGGCACGCCTAGTGGGACCAGCACATCTGCTCTCCCTCTCTGGCGCCCTCAGCATTCTCTTTCCCTCTGCATAGCCGGCGATCCCCGGCTCTTTTTCTCCTAGTTACTCAGCAAGGTGTCCGCCTCACTCAAAGGTCCACACCAAATCACTTTCCCTGACACTTGAAGCAGGACAAGACAGCAGATTTCTCCTCCTCTCAAAGTCTCTGGGTTAACTTTTCTTACTTTTTCTTTTCTCTTCCCCTCTCTAAGTCTTACCAAGTGGTAAACATGCCACCTAAGGTTGATGAAGGCAGATCTAGCCATGTTATGCAAACCAGAAGCAAAAACGTGGCAGATCCTTCACAATTACCTTTGGAATCTGATTCAAAGGTCTTGTTGCAATACCTCACTAAAGCCATGAATGAAATTTCTTTGGCACAGGAACAAAGGATGCAACAACTTATGAGATCTATTGATCAGATGAGTACATCTCATGACCAACTTAAGGAGGCCAATGACTCTTTTAAGGAGCAGATGATTCAAGACCGTGAGAACATCTTAGCTCAGATTGGTCAAGTAGAAGATAGGCTCGGGGGGCAAATCCAACAGATAGCCCAAGATCCGAGGCAAGCCAACATGCCAGCACTTCTCCCTCCACCTGTGGCGCCATTAGCTAATAATGGTGCCAACCAGGCGAGATTTCCACCTCAAGTGGAAGCAGTTGGTAACAATAATTTACCACCTCAAAGAGAGGGAGCAGCAAGAGGTGAGAATGAAGTTGATCTCATCCCTGGGCATCAAGAAGCAGCCGACCATGCACACGATAACGTGGAAGAGGAAGTCAATCCAGTTGGCCCTCGAGTTGCAGCTTATGTACCACCTCATGTGAGAAATGGTAATGGTAACGGTAATGGCGGAAGGAATGGCCATCAACGCCATCCTGCTCCACGCCATCCACCTCAAGTTGTTGATGTACAAGGACCAGTCAATCAGAACCACATCAGGGAGATGATTGAAGACATGATTGGCCCAGCTTACAGGAGAGTAGGCAGGCCATCTTTTCAGAAGCCTTACCCTGAGGAGTATGATAGACTTTATCCTCTGCCTCGTGGGTACAAGGTCCCTGACTTCACAAGCTTTTCTGGAACCTCTAGCGAGCAGACAACTCTGGAGCACATTGCTCGTTTTACTGTACAATGTGGAGAAGCCAACTCTGGCTACCACAAGCTTCGCCTATTTCCAACTCTGTCACAGGCGCAGCTTTTACTTGGTACGATCAATTTACCACCCAACTCAGTGAGAATCCTGGGAGGAGATGGAAAGATTGTTCCACACACAGTTCTATAGAACTGAGCCTGAGGTTTCCATGGCAGACCTGTCACGTCTCTACCAGAGAAAAGGAGAGTCAGCTGAGGAGTACTTAGCTCGTTTCAAGAAGCTAAGGAATAGGTGTCGCACGCCTCTCCATGAGATAGAATTCGTGCGCCTAGCTCAGAATGGACTTGACATAGAGCTTCGAAAGAAGTTCGAAGGAGTTGACTTCAGAGACTTTTTCGAGATGTTAACCAAGGTGACAAGATATGAGACTCTTCTTCGAGAAGAGAATGAAAGGAGAATTTCATCTTATGGCACTTATTATCAAGAGCCAAATTTTGAACTTGGAATAGCTGAGGTCAAGGCAGATCGCCCCATTGAGTGTCCATGCCTTGTGAAGGCAGGAGTAGGACACCCTCAGACCCAAGAAAGGTTCGCTGCTATGTACCAGAGGCAGGCAGAGAAGAAGCCTTATGATGGAAGAAAAACTTATTCATTTGATACTTCAAAAACGAATGAAGTTTTTGACTTCCTACACAAGTCGGGTATGATTAAGTTACCACCTGGACATGTCCTTCCCTCACCAGAGGACATCAAAGGAAGAGAGTACTGCAAGTACCACGACTCCTGGAGGCACCCAACCAACAACTGTACTGTGTTTAAAAATATAGTACAAGAAAAGATAGAGAAGGGAATCTTGAAATTCCCTGAGGCGCCAAAGAAAGATATGGGAGTTGATAAAAATCCTTTCCCGACTCCCATCCACATGGTCATGTTCAACCTCCCAAAGGATGGACAACTGACTAGTGAGGAGAAGAGGGAAGCAACTCCCAAGAGGTCAAACTTGGCTCCAAGCACCTCCTTGGTAGCCAATCCTCACCATGAAAGGTAAGTCTTATCACCACTCTGCTAAGGCTAAGAAGTCGGTTGATAAAAGCTAAGCTAAAAACTCTGGGTGTACATTCAGATCGGCCCTGGAATTCAAACACGGTTGCTGATAGACTTAAAAGCACCAAGGAGGAAGCTAGAACTCATCTCATCTGAAGACGAAGAAGAGCCTGTGGAACATCTTGATACCTCTTCTAGGAAGAAGGTTCAAAGAAAGTTGGAGTTTGCATCAAAGACTCCACTCCAAAGGAAAGAGAAAAGTAAGGCAAAGCACACTCCAAGCTCGGGGGGCAAGCCAGGAACCTCTTTTCCTCCTCCTAAGCAGAACAAAAGAGAGTATGGTGAACCATCATCAAAAGTGGCGCCACCTCCTTCTCATCTTAGCTCATCTGACCACCACAAGATGCAAAGATCTTCCAAAAGAGAGCATGACCGGCAACCACAAGGTGAAAATCATCCTAAGTCCCTCCCGAAGAGGACTAGGCGTG
>AWUE01014670.1:0-18087 GCA_001974825.2 Corchorus olitorius
CCAGATGGCTGAAATTAGAAGCTTTCTTTAGATGGCCAACTGGGTGAAAGTGGCTAATTTCATGTTGATTTAAATAGGCAATGAGGTAATGGAGGAGCAGCATTTAAATATATTTAAAGGTGTCCTTAAAAATTGCTGTTTCCTGAAAAAACCAATCATCAAGTAGGTGGATAAAATCGCTGCCTTGAATTGAAAATGCAGCTGGAATTTTTTGAAAGCAGATTTCGATCATTGTTAACTGTAGTTGGGGCTTAACTGATCGAAGAATCATGATTGTACAATTGATAAAACATGAAAGCAAAGGATTTGATTTGCAGCTTGATTAGAGAGATTGTGAAAAACATCGAGTATGGGCTAAAGTGATACAAAACAGAGTTTAGTCGTCCTATGGCAGAGATAGATGTCCTTTTTAAAGCAGTGAGTTGGTGATGAATGCAGAGATAGCTCATGGAAGGGAGGGTCAATCAATATAATCTCTTCTAGGTATTGTATCACAATGAGGCCAAAACATAGATCACTGCTGAGATTTGTTTATATAATAGATGCATTGATAGTGCATTCCACTTAAACACATGTGACAACAAAAGAATTACAACCAAGAAGATCTAAGAAACAATTTAGACCCGGTGGAATAGGAGTAGATAACAGGGCACTTAACATTTAGAGAGACCAATTTAGCTACAGCTATGGAGCTTCCAACGCAAAAGAAGGGGAGGGTGTTCTTAAAGTTAACAGAATAGTAATATAAAAAAGACATCTTCATTAGATGTAGAAATTAGCTAGACTGTAGACCCATCATCAAGAGGGAGGAAGCGCAATATTTTGAATGTCATTGGATGACCATGATACTGATTTAGAACCACAAGGAGGAATTCATGTCTTTTGTTGAGAATCTGCTGAGCAACAGCTGGGATCTTCTTGAAATTCATCTTTTCAGCAAGGCTCAGCATTTTAACATCAACACCAGTCAATCTATAAGCAAGATCCCCAAAAACAACAATCTGCAACTTGAAATGATTTTCTTCAATTATAAGAGATATCCTAAGGCTGCAATGAGATTGAATAAGATGTCAAGAGAACTCTCAAACAATGCATGTATAATATAACATATGTAATTCCTCAAGACCAGGAGCTAAAACATGGGAGAAAGAAGAAGGAATAAAAATTACTTCCTGCGAGGGATTGTGGCACCATGGATTTTGCAGCTGTAACCCGTGCATTTATAACTGACCCCTCCATTACAATCTCCAAATGAGTGATAGTACCAACCTGCTTGTTGCTGCAATCGGATGATCCGACCGGTCACCCTAAATTTAAGACCCTGACAAGGTAAACAACAAACAATCATACTATTTGTATGGAAGACAAACTCATTTGAGTAGGATAAAATTAGACTTGAGGATCATTAAGACAGTGGTGCAATGATAATGAGAATGTTAAAACAAACCCTTATGACAGCTGGAGTCATCAAGGCTAAGTTCTCGATGGTTGTTGAATGTGTATCTTCATGGACAGAGTCCTTGACTGTTTCAATGTCTGAGTGGTTGAGCAAATTAATGGGGTAACCATCAGAGGGATATCTAGTAGAAAGCAAGGGGCATGAACCAAGAAACCAAGTTACCATTAAGCTGTTGTCAAAATTAAAAAAAGAGAAACAACAAAGCAAACCAATGATGAGTCAAAACACCTGCGCCTTAAATGAACTGTCTCTTTGATATCTGGGTTGACATAAAATTTAGTCCCCGGGCAACTATTGATCTGCAGATGACCTATAAAGCAGAGACCAGTTCATAAAATCAATCAAACACATGGAAATAGATAATGATATTCGGGATCAAAGAAATAAAATCGAAGTTAAAATGGACCTCGCCGATTTCTAACATGCAGTCCTGCAACAGCAAAAACAGGTTTGTATCCTAAACGGATAATAGGTGTTATGTCCAGATCATGAACCTTTGGATCCCAGATAGTTATCCGAACTGTATGTCCGCTGGAATTGTTGAGTGCAAAGATATTAAGAGGTAAAAGCAAGGTGAGAGGTCAATAGAACTGAGATCTATGAGTTACAATAATAAAAAAAAATCTTTAGAAAAGCATATGAACCTTGATATAACAACAAAAAGTTCCCTTTTGGAAAGGCTTCCTTTGTTGTTAGCAAGAACAACAGTGCAAACAGCTGTGAAAGATTCCAGGACTCCAACAACATCTAAGGATAAAACCTATATGTTAACCAAACTTCTTGAAACATGTCTAGTATTTGAAAGATAATAAAAACCAGTAACGCGAGGAACCTGTTAAGTAGGGAAAGTGCTCATTCCTCCTGATCAGCTCTTTAAATGAAACAAATGAAAAATAATATTGAGGGAATATGCGATGTCCTTCAGGGAGCCACTGTATCTCGGCCGAGGCATTGAAATAAAGGATTGTATCTAAAGGAACTGCAAGATGCGTCTTCCTCTTTCGAGGGCCCATTTCAAACATTGCAACCCTATATACATTACCTTCTTCGAAGATAGGCCGAAACTGATCAGCAAGTTCAGGGGAAATGAAGCCATTGACAACATAACCCTGAAATTGAAACTATCAATATAAATAAGTCCTCAACCAAAACATTGACAGAAGAGAAAATTTGATAACTTGCGAACCTCAGAGTCAGAAGCTATAAAGTCAATCCCAAGGAAAGCATGAATTGGTGGAACTATACAATCCCACCGACGAATTATTCTAATTATAAAATAACATTGCTGGCCACCATGTGTTAAACTCTTAAGACCACTCTCGTGCATCATTCCACTGTCAAAATACCTGCAACCAAGTAAAGAAAGGCAAGAAGACAACCAAGTATACCAAGATGGGTTAGTATACAATGAAGGGAGGGAAAATCAAAGCACAATTCAAACAGATATGAGATTGATCAGAAAAAATAAGGTTTTCTAAGAGAAGTCATAAATATCCTGTTTTACAACATCAGATGATTCAATGAAAATAAAAAAGAGGACAAATCAGTGCATAGCTGATTCTTTGCATACTTGCTAACAATTTCAAAAAAAAAATGATGACAGGTCTTTTGTGAGCATAAAAGAAAAGCTGTCAGATACCATGTATAAAAAAAAGGATGAATGAAAACGACAAATGAGTTGAATAACTGATGTATTGGATAATTTCGAATAGACAGCAAGTAAGCAAATGACAATAACGGGAAGAAAGAAAAGAGCACACAACATACCAAACCTCGAACACCGGTGAGCAGTGAGGAAAGGAAACATATTAGTCTCTTTCATTGGTAAGAGGCATCAGGCAAGGGATTGAGAATCTAAATAAATGGTGAAGTGAAAAACAGAAGAAAACCATCGAATAGGGGAAAACAACAGCAATGAGGGAGATCTAAAAGGAAACCCAAATTCTTCTAATAAGGAAGAAAATGTAGGTATCAACAGGGAACTCCTCAGTGTGCAATTTATAGAGTCATTTTTGGATGGAATTTAATTGGATCAAATGTAAAAGAAAATCGCTTTAATTTGTTTGCTGGGTGACATGTAAGTATGGGCCATGCGGGCCCATTTTTCATTGACACATTCCAACTAACAAAATAAAAAGCAACGGCAAAGAGTCTGAAATTGTGGCAATTGATATGTATAATGTTGGCAACAGTATTTATCCTTTATCTTGACCAAAATGCCATGGCATTGTATAAATCTTCTATCTTCATAAAAATTATAAAAAGATAAATGGAATAATTAGATTGCCAAGAATGTGAAATTGTAGAAGATCTGATAAACACACCATATGTTATAAATATTATCAACTAAAGGGCAATGTGGACAACCATAGACATGTCTGTTTGCAAGATAAACTCCAATGGCATATACATTTAATAATCAACTGATCAAACTATGACAATTACAACAAAACAGGTATCATTGCAAATCAATGAATATTGACAATGTATTAGCAGAGTGACATTTGACCACCCTCCATGATACAAAATAACACCAATTATAATCATGCCATAAATTGATTAGGAAAGCAAGCTACACAAAATAGCAGTAACAATTACATACCAAATGAGCTGGTCCATGAAGTACCACAATACAAATGGTATAAGCCTGTCCATAAACAGGCAACCAGATTTACAATCCATGATTACAAAAGAAAGATCACTGATATTGTGGAAGGCCTGAACCCCAAATCTCTTCCAAGAGATTAGAACAACATACTAATATTGTAGATACAAAGCCCAGTCTAGTTATAAGGAAAACAAAATGCATAATTAATGGGCTGCATTAAGGCATGTAGTCATGGATACGTATATGTTCCAGACACCATAGAGAACAAAAGATATATAATATACTAAGGTGGACCATCAAGATTGCCTAATGAAGTCTAGCACCGGTGGTATAAAGATTTCAATGGACAATCCTCAACCTCCTAATGACCTATTGGAAATCAATCTTCCTGGCACTGCCCAACAGAAAATAAACAAAGAAAGAGGTTAGCATATATAAGTAAAAAAGACTAAATGAAAGAGGGATGAGGAGAAACTAACCACGTCTTAACTCTTTTTCCAGCAGCCTTTGGAGATTTCTCAGGAGTTGCAGCAGATACAATGTCAGGAGCAGAAACATCAGATAGTGGTGCAGCAATAGCAGAAGCTGGGGTGTCTTTAGAACTGTTGAAAAAAATTTCCAAAGGTATGATTGAATGCGCATGTAAACAATAGCACAAAAAAATACAAATAATGAGGAGCTCACGATGTTTTCATTCGTTTTGCTGCAGATTTTGAGGCTCCATCCACAAGTGGAGAAACACTGTTAGGAGGTGTTGTAGTGGGTTGACTGTCAGAGGCAGGCAGCTCAGTCTGACAATGTGGGCTTGAAGTAATTCTAAATTGAGAAGGTAGATCTTTTGGAGTTTTTGGACATGAAGATCCAAGACCTGTTTTCAACCCCGGAACTTGCAGCATCAAGTTCCGGTTTAAGAGCACCAAAGTGGAAAATTTTTAAGTTCAATCCAGGACCATAGCCTTGATCAGAAACACCAACAACAAATTCATAGCTCTTGTTAAGAATGGAGTTGGCAACATCAGGGATCTCAGTGGTGTTCATCTTCTCAGCAACAGTTAAATCAGAGACATCAATGCCAGTTAAGCTTTAAGCTAGGTTTCCAAAGACAATTGTCTGCAACTTGAATCGATTATGTTGAATTATCATAGAAACCTTAAGGATGCAAGATGAGAACATAAGGTTGTTAAACTACTTTCCATAAATAGATCAATAAAAAAAGATGCACAATCTAAACAGGGATAAATGGGCTCACTTCATCCGAGGGATGGTTTGTCCATGTTTACCAGTACAGGTATAACCAGAAGGATTATGTTTCACTGCATAGGTGCAGTCTTGGCAATAGTTGTAATACCAACCATGCTTGGTTTGGAATTGAATGATCTGACCCTGGATTTTGTACTTAATTCCCTAAACCATAATAGAATGGACATGATGACATGTAAGGTTAACCAAAAAAAGAAAAAAAACTGCCATTATGATAGCATATGACATATCATCATATGTTCAGTAAAAAAGCTAAAAAAAAAGGGTCAAGAAGGCTAAAGCTAAAACCTTGATCACTGCAGCATTTAAGTATAGCAACTCCTGTATGGTTACCTTTTTTGCATCTGGATAGATGAAATCCCTGAGATTATCAAGATCTGCACTTGACAGTAATTCGATTGGCTTTCCATCAACATGGAACCTGGTGTTACAACAGCCCATTAAGAGAGTACCAATAAAGAATTCAGCAACATGACCCAATATCATATGCAATAGACATATAACAATCAACACAACAAGATCAGGAGGATGCAACAACTTCTTTCTGAGATCAAAGGTCTGAGGGATATCCAGATCAAGATAAAACTTGGTAGCAGAACAACTATTGATCTGCTTGTTACCTAAAGAAACAAAGCAAATATTGAATCATAATAAAAGGAGATAACAATACAGATGATAACAATGTCAAGGTATAAAAGGGAGTGAAAAGATGTATACCATGATTGTCCTTGATATATATTCCAGCTGCAATCAAAATGGGCTTATATCCAAGTCGAAGCATTCCTGTGATATTAAGGTCCCTATTTTTTGGATCCCACACTGTAATCCTGATTTGTTTCCCACTGCATATAGCAAGAACATACAGTTGATGATCACAGAACTCATTTAACAAAATAATGAAGTTGAGAACCATACAAAATATATCTCACCTAAGTAAGGTCAGAAAGATCTCCCTCTTATCAACACTCCCTTGATTGTTATTCACCTCAATTGGTTGGACATCAGAGACTAATCCGAGAACTCCAATGACATCTACAACATAAATATTAAATAAATGACAATCAAAGGATATAGATAAGGATTAAAATAAATAATAAATGACCAGATAAACAAACCTGTAAGGTAGTAAACCTTCTCATTCCTTGACATAACCTGCACATACGATGCAAACCGAAAGTGATGTCTAGGAAATCCATCAATCCCTTCAGTAACCTCATCTATCATGGTGGAAACATTAAACATGAGAAGTGTTTCTAAAGGAATCGAAATATGTGTTTTCTTCATCCGAGGCTCAACTTCAAAGATTCTAACTTTGTAGACATGTCCCTCTTGGAGCTGTGGCCTAAAGTCATCAGCTAGGTCAGAAGGAATAGTACCATGCATGGCAAAACCCTGAAAGATTAAAGGGATTAAAATGGAAACTCCAAGTAAGAGAAGAATAACACAAGTTATTAACTCAGCGTTGTAACCTCGGAGTCAAGAGCTAAGAAATCAATTCCAGCAAAGATATTTCTGGGGGGGATGATTGAATCCCACAGTCTAGCGATCCTGATAACAATAAAGCATCTCTGGCCACCATCTTTAAGCTGTGATAGCTTACGTTCACCAAATAGATCAACCTGCACCAAAGGAAAAGAATTTAAAGCACTGATCTGTGTACAACCAGACGAAAACATTAATAGAAGAGATAACCTAAGGACAACAATTAAATAAATGAGAAACAACACAAAGGCAACAGACATGACATATAGACATAAGTTGAAACACAGCACGTAAAAAGACTGAAGAAAACCCAAAAAACAAATAAAGAAAGAAAAAGATTCCAATGTTTAAAGAAAGAAAGAATTCTCTCTGTAAACAACTTGACATGTTCATCAATGAAACCAACTGAAAAGAGCATGCTGGAGGTCAATCATTCGATAAGACGAAGTGCATGTATAGGGGTAAACCGGAATGAATCAAAGGAATTGGATAAAACATCATGAAAATCAAAATAGGAGATGTTTGCGAGAAGTGGAAAAGTATATTCTAATATTTGGATTGTTCTATTATATACGTAAAAGCACATGAAAAGGAATGATAACTAAAGTGATAGCCACAGATCGTGGAATCATTGATAGCAGAGAAAAAAAAAAGAGATCCAGAAAAAGTATTAAGGAAAAGGGTAAAATCAACAATTGATAATTAATGATTCAACAAATCTGAATAGCTACAACTATAAAAGTCCGGCAAGAGTAATAAATAGGCCAAATATAGAGTGTTAATCCAGATGTCACCTTTTGAACTGAAGATTCAGCTTCCATGGGAAATGAGATATTGGAAAAAAAAGAAAGAAAGAATGTAAAGCATGATAAACAACAACCATGATAAAAGAATGCAAGAACTATATTGTATTAGGAGAAAGGAACAAAGGAAAAGAAAAAAAGAAAAAAATAAACAAACAAATGCAAAAGAGTTGCGAAAAACCAAGATAAAAAAATATATAGGCAAAAGAAAAAGTCAAACTAAAACAAAGAAGGCATCATACGACGTACAGAGTTATGGAATCTGAGAAAAGAAAATTAATATGGAGGAGAATGGAATAATATGCAGAACCTTGTCTGTCACAGAAAAGGTGGAGAGAAGGGCATAAACAAAAAAACTCAATATTAGGACTAATTAGAAACTGTCAAAAATTCAATGGAAAGTGAATAAGCTGAAGAGAGAATAAATGAGATGCAAAGGACAATGAAATGAAACAACCATAGGAATATTACAGAAGAATCTGGAAAGAAAAAAACCACCAAAAAAGATTAGGCTCTGCAAGGAAGGGCAGACAATAAGTGAACATACCCAACACATCAAAATGAAGGCAAAACGAAGATGGATGATTAGATGGAATAGGCAGATGCAACGGGTGAAAGAACAATTCTTATAGGTGAGGGAGGCCATTCCGATGATGTATTCGGTAAGGCAACAGACATAGGCTGGTAACCTAAGTAGAGACAAAGAATCCAAAAAGAAATTCAGGGTTAGTGAAGTAACAGGAGTTGGGATATGAAGTGGACAGATCTGCAGGACTGCTTGCTTCTTTCTGTATGAGTGTTGAAGTCAAACAAACAGTTCCCCAAACAGGGAATTGAATATAGTAATGGCGGAGAGACCCAAAATTATGATGACAATTGATAGAAACAATATTAGGTCTTTCACAAAATATATATATACCAACTAAAAAGGTCAAAAGACTAAAAAGAAAATAGAAAAAAAAACGGGGCAAAAAAAATTTGAGCACGTTGAAAAAGGAAAGAGACAATCAGGGAGAATGCAAGAGTAAAGTGTTAAATTTTAATTAGGTCAAGCAAAATGGGTCATAAACGTAATGGGCCCATTGACACATGATATAATCATCATGAGCAGAAATGGGCCAACATATATCAATATTAAAAAGTTGCAAGTGTTGCCCAATTGAATATTAGAGGAGGCAAGCAGCTGCACTTATGCATAAGCATTTTCAAGTATCATGGAAGGACAAAACACTTATAAACACGGCAAGAAGATTATCAAGTTAGGAATAGTATAGGGTACTCCATTGATCAACATGAGCCAGTAAACACAAACAAAAACACCCATGCCATATATTGAAAGAGGATAAAGCAGCAAGGTGAAATTTAGTTCGAAACAGAGATGAAAGTGCAATAACAAACAGCTAATATCAATTAATCCTATTAGTAATAGGTAGTGACACCCTCGTTAAGTTGTTGATGCTCGTTCCAAGTTTGAAATCAGGATAATCCCTAAAGCACTAAAGGATGGCCATGCATGTACATGCGTAAAAAGAAAGGCCCATGAACACAACAAAATTGATTAACATCAGAAAATAGTGAAAGTAAAAAAACGCATACATGGGGAGTATATAAATAGGAAAAGACCATCAGGAAGAAAAGTATTAACAAAAAAAAGGGCAATAATAAAAACCCAAGATCAATCCTCTTTGGAGTAAAATCTTGCTACAACATTCAAGGAAGAAGAAACAATGACATGTAATAAATCTGTTTTACGACTGCAAATTATATAAATAGAATAAACCCAAAAGGAGAAATTAAGCATGAAGTGAAGATGATAGTGCGGTAACAAATGGCCAAAATCTTTGCTTAAAAAACAAAGTAGCAGCGCACAACACACCAACACAAACAAATCAAATACATATACGGGAAGTATCAAAATAAATGAAACTCCAAAAAAAAGATCCCCATGGCATATAAGATTCAAAAACCGAAAATGTAGAAGGGTGGCAACTAATACAATGAGGCAGAGTATAAATAAATTTATGAAATGAGAAATAATTAACGATCCTGATGCCTGAAGCAACATTATCTGGGATGCACAAAGATAGGATCTCCCAACATTAGAACGATAAGGACATCAGTCTAGAAATTTACATGGAGAAATAGTCAATGGCAGTTTAGAGACAACAGGAAAGGAGAGAACCAGAGTAGAACTGAGTGACAGAAAAAATCAGATATCAAGAGCAATTGATGAGGGCAAGCCAGAAAACACATTAGATCAGCGGTGGATAGGAATTCATTAATGGATAGGGTGGAGCGAAGTAATTATCGACAGTCAATGAGGCGAGGAACATACTTCGAAGATGACTGAGCACCAATAGAAATTCTAAAAAACCCCAACGCAACCCCATCGGAATACAAATCCATCTAAGAGAGAGATATTCCTCAAGGAAGACCAAATGAGAGTAGCAAACATTGCAGACAATCCTGTTCACGTAAGTCTTGAGCATTAAGCCCGGAAATGGATAGAATTCCCAAAAAGAAAAGAGAAGACAACAAATGCAAACAGCAAAGCTTGGAAGATTGCAAAAAGATGAAGACCTAAAGATCAGATAGCAATATCATATGGATGCAAACGAAGTGGAGACAACATCACAGGAAGTGAATAATATCAATCAATATATGTCATGGAAGTAGCCAGACCAGCTATAGAGAGGCGAACCAATAGACTAACAACTGATGAGGTAGCAAAGAGAGTTGTAGGAGAGAAACCTAAAAAAACAGAATTAAAGGATCCTCAAAGGAATCATGTTCGAGACAACCAAAATTGAAACATATCGAATGAATAGCAAGGAGCAGCAAACAACATGACATGCATCACAGATAAATAGAAGAAACAACAGACCTATGCCGAGCTGACTTAGTCATCCAGGCTCTCATATTGTCGATGGATCCATTAAAGCTGAAAAAAAAATAAACACATCATAAAACCAGTAATTGAAACCACATCACACTATACATCCAAATGATACGACAACTAAAGTATAAAAGCCATGTATCGAAAGACCAAATCAAAAATCAAATATTGGATTTGTGAATCCAAATTTCTTGTTTGGAAAGCCCAATTAAAAAGTTGGATTTGTCCAAATCAAGGTTCCCAAACGGAACATATATGATTTTCAATTCCTAACTTATGTCAAGTAATCCCACAATTTATAATGAACACTGATACATTCACAACTGTTATCATACACTATATCAAAAATAATCCCAGCTTTAGATAGTTGATTACAATAGGGAATGTAGCCAAAAAGGGGTAGACAGCTCATATTTAAGCTTTTTGGCCCTCTGTTGTCATTCTTTTGAACACATTAAAATCAACATTCTTCATTTCTTGTCTAAATTGAATCATTCATACCTTTGCTAACTTCTTCTGAAATTTTAACTCTTCTTGAGCACGGTATTTCAGCAATCTCTTTCTCCACCTCTTCCTTGGCTTGTTTTAGTCCAACCATTTTTGCTGGAAAAAGGAACAGAGATGAGTCAACATCAGGGCCAATGACTACCACAATATAAGCAAGCAAGAAAGCCAAATTAAGATTTCTTCTACATTATTTCACATCGTAGTCCTGATGAACTGGCAATAGCAATAACCAAATAGTTAAACACAGGTCTGAAAATCTTTAAGCAGCTCAATTTAATTCTTATAGATAGGGAAGAGTGGACTGACATCAATTTCTAGCTCCAGCTTGCTGTGACAAAAAGACTCTTATTAGGGATCCAAGCCACCTCTTTGATTGGTGCAATTACATAAAAGAAAATTTATTTCAAGGTTTAAAACATGAGTATTGAAAGGATGAATATTTTGGTATAAAAACAAAAAAAAGAAGAGAAGAAAATATCAGATTTTTACCGCTAGATTGCTTCAGTCCACTTGAAACTAATATGCTTGCCTGCATTTTTATATGAAAAGTTCTGTCCACTTAGAGCTCAAAGGAATTTATTGAGGTCTCCTTCTCTGAATGAATGAGCAAAAATAGCAAATAAACAATAGTTAATAGCTAATGATGGCAAAATAAATGGAAATTTATTACATTAGTGGCTAATTGATAACCTAATATATATCTTTGCACAAAGCCACATAAAAAATGAATCTGAACAACAATTAATCATTAAAAATTCAAGAGGGATGCCATTAAAAGGCCATGAGAATACTACATGCCTGGAACATATGCTTTACCTTGCAGTATCAATATATATACGTTATAACATATTTCATCATCTACCACTCTCAATCCTTCCATTAGCTTGCAAGTTAAAATGGACTTTAACTTGGTAAAGGAGAACTCTGTAGAACAGGACAAAAAGAAACAAAAAGAACACTATGACCATGCTATCAGTATTCACTCAAGCCAAGCCTAGTTATATTTTATAGGATAAAGCTTACTATACAACACAGAGTTGAATGGATTTCCCTGTGTTCATTATAGCAGAAACCAAAGAACCAAATGAGAATCCCCATAATACACCCTTGATCCTTTTGCCATTCACAGTCGGATTCAATAAGACAGTACAACAATTAAGAAGATCTCAATCAGAGGAAATAGAGAAAAAGCAAATACAGACAATACGAAAAACAAATAGTAACTTTTAAAAAATTCCAACAAATATCAAGATCTGACCATTAAAAGGGTTTTTATTGTCAAGACAAGAATAAACCAAATGGATCTTAATAGAAAATAAAATATAAAGGTGGGAATGCAAGAAAAAAAGGAGGAATAAATAAGACAACGAAAGAAGGCAAAGATCATGAAAATAAAAGATACATTTAATCCCGAAAAGGTGTCTAACAATGAAGTAGAACAACCCACAAAAATATGCGCAGAACTGAACAAATGAGTCATTGAGGGAAGGAGGAGGACAATAGCAAACACTGAGGTGATTTGAGATTGTCCAGATGGATATAATCCATGATCACGGATGGGAGTCCATAAGAAATCCAGGACAAATGACACAGTAAGAGGAGGATCTGCAAAAGACACCAAAACAATAAGAGCATCTAAAAAAAGAAGTGATTAACACAACAACGGTATGAAGCCAAATATCATCTAGGTTGCTGGAAGACCAACCTACAAACAACCCATGCATATAAATTAAACCACCCAGCTGTGCTCAACGACCATCATAGACCGAGACAGCAGGACTTAGATAGAAGAAAACAGAAGCAACTCTGCAACAGATGATAGATAATTTAATAGGTGATAAACAAACAACAATCCAAAAAAACAACAGATACAGATAAACTGTGAAGCCTAAACTAATATTGAATTAACTTATAATTTAATTAGAAATTAAAATTGGTATTGTTAAGGATGAAATTGATTGAAATTGAGAGTTTTGAGCCAAATTGAAGGAAATGGAATTTAGTTGGACCAATTTGTGGGAAATAAGAATAGTGGGGGGCAAAAAGGTAATTTTGCCTCTTGGTACAAAATTAACCAATTTCTCTTCTTCTTTTCTTCCATCCCGTTCAAACTTCAACTTTTCTCTCTCTCTCACCGAAGCTATTCCACTTCTTCTCTCTAAAATCTCCCACTTAAATTCCCCTCAAATTAAGCATGCAAACAAAGAAGAATAATCTCCATTCCAAGCTTTTTCGTTTGGTATAAATGGCTTGAAATTTCATGGTTATTGTAATGAGTTTGGATAGCTTAAAGAAAGGTAAGAAACTAGTCAAAAATTTTGATATTTTGGAGTTATTTAAAGGTAGATTTTTAACTTACTTTGTGTTTGGAAGGTTGAAGGAAGGAAATTGAACCTTAAAAAGGGCATTTGGAAGAGTAAGAAATTGAGAGTTTTGATTTTGGGTTAGTGGCTATGAAGTTTTGATGAAAAATAGAAAATTGAAGTGTTTGATTTCAATGTTTTGAAGATGGGTATGTGTTTATGTTGTTTTGGAATAGTTGATATTGTGTTTGGGGGTGAGAAAATGGCTAGAAAAGGACTAAAAATGAATGAAAGCTTTTTTTTTTTTAAAAAAAAATGGCTGCCAGAATCTAGAATTTTCTAGATTCCGGTGCCGGAATCTTGGCCGGCGGCCCCTGCCGGCCAGCCATGCCTTGTAGGCCAAACGGGCCTGCTAGGCAGGCCTGCGATGGGCAAGCCAGGCCGCTTGGGCCTGCGCTGCCTAGCTGCCTGGGCCTGCACGTGGCCCAGTGCAGCCTGGCAGCTGCAAGGCCCAGCGGTTGGGCGTTGACCCAACCTTTAAATAAAAAAAAGAAAGAAATAAAGAAAAAATAAAGAAATAAAGAATTGGACTTGGACTTGGGCCCAAATAGTAATAAGCCCAATTTGAAGAAAAGAAAAAGGAAAATAAGGAAGGGGAAAAAGGAGAAATGGAAAATAAGAATGAATAGGAAAATTAAAGATTATGAGATAATAATTAATTGGATGAATCTTAAGGAAGGAAAAGACAGTTTTACCCATAAATGATTTAAATTACGAATTTACTCCTAGATGATCAAATTGACAATCCGACCACATCGCTTGTCTTAATAAGTCCGAATAATTCACGTGGTGTTTCGTAATATTTGTGGAAACATAAATTCCCGTTTTACCCTCAAGTGGTTGAATTACCATATTAGCCCTAGTTAGTCAAAGTATACTAACTTATCCTATTGAGTTGCGATTTCGAAATCGGTCAGATTAGGGTCAACGACTAGATCATGTAAAAAATGTCATCGCACTCTAAGAAAGTAAAGTTACCGTAATACCCTCGATAGGTATAATTACCCTTTTACCCTTGTTAGGGTGATACAAGTAATTAGTTATCTAGTTCACACTTTCAGAATTGGAAAGCTACTGTAGTGATTCTTTTGGGTAAAATTACCATGTTACCCCTGATCAATGAAAATTACCAATATGCCCCTTTGTCGTCAAATTTACGAAATTACCCTTAAGGGTGGAATTGTGAGAATTTGAGTTTGTTACTCACATCAATAAATTCGTATGTACGTTGGGAAGTCTATAATAAGTGTAAAAGACCATTTTACCCTGATTGAGTAAATTACAACTTTGCCCCTAGAAAAGGATTTGGCTTGCATAATCACGTCAATTGAATATATAAGGTTAGAGGATTACCGTATCAGCCTTAGGATGTTAAAATTACGTATTTGTTCTTGGTCGGCTAAAATTATTGTTTTACCCATGATAAGTGAAATTACAGTTTTGCCCCTAACGGCTAGAATTGATTAAATGAACTCTAGAAAGTGTATTCAAACTCTGAAACTCGTATTAAACCCTATAAGACATGATTAGACAAGTTAAACTTCTCGATATTAGACCGTGGGTCTGGGTTATGTGTTTATTCTGATTTTATTCCATTTTATTTGACTGATTTGATTTATTATCCTGGTTTGGATTGATTGTGGTGGTTTTACTCTGGTTTATGAATTTGATTTATGATTTTGATTTTAATGATTTTCTTGTGTTGGGTGTACTTCTCAATCAGACGGCCGAGGCGCTGATCGAGACACCAGTTAGGCTCACCGTGGATTGACTTTGGGGTGTATGAGTCCCCTGAACTGTGAGTGGGCTGTCCTCAACGGGTAACCCGTTGAGGAACTATTTTATTACTGTTTTATTAAATTGTTTTATAAATGGTTTTAAATAAATTGTTTTGGGTGCATGAGCGATCTTTGAAAATGATTTTGAACTGTTGGTAAGTACACAGGGACTCGTGGACTGGACGCAGTCCAATGAATACGTGTGGCTGATTTGGTGGAATACTAGCTAGTAGTTAGACGTGATTGACGAACCATGAGTTGAGTTTGGATCCACATGGTTCGTCGCTCCAGGCCCGACACGCCATATTTATTTACCGGTTCGGCGTGTGCATGGGAGAGCTAAATTGAGTGTGCTGCGACCACCACGCAGTACCGTACCCAAGCTAACGTCAGGGGAACAGGCTTGTTTGGAAAAATAAGAAAAATGATATTTTTACTAGTTATTTGATGATGACGATAATGCCCCTGACGATTCCGGAGGTTGACTCGGGCCAAGGTTACTCCGGATAGGTTTTATTGGCAGCCCATTTGTTTATGAAATGATGAATGATTTCTTGTACTTGATTTATTGCTAACCATGTTTTTATAACTTGGTTCTTATCTGTTTTGGTTGTGAGTGCACCCCACCCTCTTCTGGTTCTCTTTTGAGGGTGGCTCACTCACTGAGTACATTCGTGTACTCACCCCTCAATTAATTGTTGTGCTTTCAGGGTAGTTAAGACTTAGCATTTCCTTTGACGGTCGAGTCGGTGGATTAGGCTGTTATCACTGCTCTTAGAGGTATTTCTCACTACATAACGGGTCCCACTGGCATTGTCTCTGTTCATTTTCATTCTTCTTGCCTTGTTTCTTGATTACTAACTCGCTACTTGGAATTGACTTTGGTTTTGATTTATTAGAATGCTTTTACTACGGTTTTTGATGATTCCGCTTTTACTCTGATTTGTAAACTATCGTATTTAAAATTTATACTGTGTTCTCGTTTTATTGTTTTTGATCTGGTATCGATGCTTCGCGATACCTTGGATACGTGTGACGCGCGACACGTAGTTCAAGGAGACGCGGCAGTTTTTCACGCTTGACTTCCGGGTCGAGGCGTGACAACTTTATTGGTATCAGAGCATCTGGTTTTTATCCTTATCTTATAAGTCCAGTGGGTCTGTAGTGAGTTTTGGATAATTTGCGGACACATAGGTGTCCATTAGCCTTTATACTTTATGTTTTCTTTAAAAACTAAAATGTTTGGCTTGCTTTGTTTTTAAATACTAACTTCGTTTCTTTTCAACTTAATTATGTTTTAATCCTATATTCTACGTGTCTCTTCCGATTATCATTGCTTAGAATTTTGAACTCGTTTCTCTTCTTGTAGAATCATGCCACCTAAACGCGATCATAGTCGACAAAGACATCCTCCTCACAATTCGCCCTCGTTAATAGGTCGAATGGAGGAAGAAAAATCTTCAGACCATTTGTTCCCTATGCAAGGTGCTTATAGTGGAAATCCTCAAACTTTCCCCATTCCACCTGTGGCGTTTCAATCTATGCCGTTGGCACATATGTTGTATCCGCGTATGCCGTTGCCACTTATGCCATACCAACCAATGGTTTTTCCATCCATGTCGTTTCAGCAAGTGAATCCTTACCATGATGGAACCTCGAGCTTGTGTATCTTGCCTACCAATAGATCGAGTTTCCCGAGGCAATCGGGGTGTACAACGTTTAACGGTGATGTAGCTCCTGTTGAAGCTCAGAAATGGCTGACTCAAGTTTCTAATGATTTTACCAAGATGGGGTTAGAAGATGTCGCAAAGGTGGAATTCTTGAATGGTTTTCTTGGTGGTGCCGGTTGGACTTGGTGGCAATCAGTTAGGAATGAAGTTGCGGGTGAAATAACTTGGAGTCGATTTGTCGCTGAGTTTTGTGCAGAATATTACACCGTCTAATAACAAAACAATTGCTACAAGAAAATTTTTCAGAATTAACTCAAGGATCAATGTCGGTGGAAGAATATGATATTAAGCTCCGAAGGCTAGCAAGGTGTATAGAACTGTCACATGATAAGTGTCACAACCTGCGGGTCCGGGGGTCCGAACCCTGTCGTTTAACGACTTTAAAATGGGAAGGAAGGGGGAAACTACTGTTTCCTAGGTTTTGGAGTCGCCACTAATCTTTTTTTTAACCTAGGTGTGATTAGCCACCTATAGATTATTAAGTCTAATATTAACCTAAGCTTGGCTAAGGCAACACTAAACCTAATAAACGGTCTTCTAACCAGAGTTCTAAAGTTCGGAAGTCGGGTACGCGTGGGGAAGGATTGGCACCCCCACGACGCCCGTCGAAATGACGGCACCGACTAGTCTAGAACTGACTATGGGTTTCTATTATGGTTGTTTTCTATTTTTAACTATTTTCATGCCATTAAAAATTTTAATCATTGAAGTTAAGCAAATAAACAAGCAAAAATGGATTTTTGGATTTTTGAAATAGGATTGTCGGGAATGAAGGCCGTTTATTGTTTGTTCTCTTTTTGGACTCCTCATGAGAGGATTTTCTTTAAAACTTACCATTAAAACGATTTGATTTTAAAAATGCTTTTGATGGGAACTTTCCCATTTTTGAAGACTAAAATCGAAAATAACGGGAACTTTCCCTAAATTGAAAACTAAAACTTGGTGAGAACTTTGAAAAATTGAATGGGAACTTTCCCAATTTGAAAACTTAAAACCGGTGGGAACTTTCCCGATTACAAAACTTAAAACTGGTGGGAACTTTTCCAATAAAAAAAAACTTAATGATATTCTCTTTTTGATTTTGAGTTTTTTGAATTTTTTTTGTATTTTGAAAACCTTTTTGTTAATTTTGAAATGCTCAATTTTTCCTTTTGAATTTTTATCTTGGAAAACTAAAAGAGAACAATTCACAAACACAAAC
>AWUE01014673.1:0-11352 GCA_001974825.2 Corchorus olitorius
ATAACAATTTTTCTGATACTTCGGAAACAATTACTGAGTTTTCTATGATTGTTGAAAATTTGTAAACTATAAGATATTCTTTAATCTTGGTATCCTTGACAAAGTTAATTGAGATAAAGTGATATTGTGTTGGATATGTGAAGTGTAAGAAATGTTGGAAGCTCAAGTATTAAAAATCAGTTGATGCAAATGTTTACGTTTTTGTCAACGGATGTTGATTGGGGACCAGTAGAGGTATAATTGAATTAAGATGAAGTTTGAAGGATTAAATTGATCAAATACGAATCTTGGGGAGTTTTAAATTGGTTTAAATAGACTTTGGAAGTATTGAATTCGAAGTTTGATTTGTAGCATTGGTTTGTGTATTAATTTGGTAAGGTTGTGTATTTGAAGTAAAAATTTTGATTTTAAGTAGATATACAAGTCTTGAATGTTTAAGATGATATTGCTAATATTACAAAAAAAAAACTGTAAATATGGTTAGTAAAGTTTTTATGTTTATACTGGTTTTACAAAGATTGTGTAAGTAGAAGCTTGGTAACACATTCGTCTGAGCGATATCTGTTGGAGTTTAAACGTATTTGGGATTTAAGTTTTTACATACCATCTCCTAATGACATTGATTGAGTTGATTGAGAAGTTGAGATTCTAAGAACAGTAAAGATTGATAATTTGATAACTAGAAATGGAGTTTAAGGAATAAGTAAAGATGATCTTAAAGACGTATTAAGCAATCGTTTAAGTTTGAAAAAAATGGACAAGAGAATTTTTTTTTTTTTTAAAAAGTCAACAAGAAGTTAATGCTTCAATTATTTGTTTATTTTCACTATAAAAATTCTCTTTAATTTGTTTAATTGTTTTAAGAAAAAGATTAATAACCTATTTCTCTGTGGGTTCGACCCCTAGTTGCCCTATCTGCTTTAGTTAGGAATTTGTTGGGAATTTTATTTTTATGATTTGCTGACGACCGATCACAAATTTTGGCGCCGTTGCCGGGGAAATTGCGTTTTATTTTTCTTTTTCTTTATTTTTCTATTTTAATTTGCACTTGATCTTCTTTTATTTTGTAGGAAAAATTCAATGGAGCAACCACGTTCGTTATGGGAGCTGAATTTCAACTGTGAAGTGCCGCCCCTCTGTATTGATTATCCAGCCTTGGATATGACATACAAACTAAAGCCTGGACTAATACGTATGTTGCCGATTTTTCAAGGAGAGCCTCATGAGAATCCTCATGAGCACCTGCAAGTTTTCTTTATTAAGTGTGCTGCAATCACTGGGATGCCTGAAGAACAAGCTAAACTTCGAACTTTTCCACTCACTCTTGAAGGAAAAGCAAGGAGCTGGTTTGTGAGCTTATCATCAAAATCCATAACCTCCTGGAAAGGATTGGAGACAGCATTCTTGAACAAGTATTTTCCAGAAGCGAAACGTGCAGATGTCAGAAGAAGAATCACTACTTGTCAACAATTATCTGGCGAGAAGTGGCACCAATATTGGGAGAGGTACAACAAGATTTGCGCCAGCTGCCCTTATCACAACCTGAGTGAAGCACTGCTGATTTAGAATTTCTATGATGGACTTCTCTACGAAGATCGAGTTTATATTGATTCTTCAAGTGGAGGTAGTTTTACACTCAAAACTCCTGAAGAAGCAAGGAAGCTGCTCGACACCATGACAGAAAACATCTACCAATTCAGCACGATAGATGAATACTCTACAACCAACTCATCAGAGAAAAACTCTTTTGCCGAAATAAAAGAAAAAATGGAGCATTTAGACCAAGTAGTCTCATCGTTGGCAAGCCAACAAGAGACTCTTACCAACATGTTCACACAATTGCTGCAAAAAGAATCTCAATCCACCCAAGCACCTGTTTTCCCTGTTGAACTACCACCAGTAGCTGCATCCAACATCCAAGCGTTCCAAGAAGAGGAGATTCCAGCCGAACCCAAGAAGAAGCAATCCAATTCATCACCAAGAGCTTCTCGACCTAAATCAAGATTTGAAGGAATGAAGAAAATGGAAACCATTTACGGTCCACCACCGTTTCCTCAAGGGTTTGCACAACCACTCAATCCACTCCGAAATTTAGAGGTAAATATTCCTTTGCTTAATGAAGTTGCAAGAGTGCCCAGGTACGCTTCTTTTCTTAAAGAACTATGCACTGCTAAAATAAAATTTTCTGAAAAATATGCTTGCATGAATGAAAATATATCTGCTGCTTATCAGAGAAAATTGCATCACAAAAGTAAAGATTTAGGATCCTTTTCTATTCCTTGCAAAATTTGGAAAAGAAAAGATAGAAAGAGCTATGTGTGAATTTGGATCTTCAATCAATATTATGCCTTTTTCTATCTACTCCCAATTGAAAGTATAACATATGACTAAAACTGATCTTATTGTGCAATTTGCTGACAGAACTAACATTAAACCTGAAGGTTCAGTTGAGAATGTTTTAGTGCAGATAGGAGACTTTGTTTTTCCTGCAGATTTCTATGTCCTGAAAATGAGTGAAGATGATCTTCATCTACCGCACCTGCCGTTGCTGCTAGGGAGACCATTCCTTTCAACAGCCAGCGCTAATTTTGACATGAAAGATGGAAAACTCAGCATGAAGTTTGATGGTGAAGCCATTGAATTCGACATAAGTGAAGCCATGAAGACTCCTGCCGAAATCCATTCCATCTATGCAATTGATGCAATTGAAGCCTGTTCTGAAAAAGTTCAATCACTCCAATGTGAAGATGAGCTTGAACTAGTTCTTGCAAAAAGCCTGGACGAAGAAGAAATCAAGGAAGCAGAAATCCTGACACCAGAAGACGTAGCTGCAACCATCAGAGAACTGGAAACATCACTTGCTGTCGGGGAAAAAGCATCAGTTTCCTACATCAGTTTGGAGCCAACGCCAACACCACTGCCATCCATTATTCAACCACCTGAAGTCAAGCTGAAACAACTACCTGAAGGCCTGAAATATGCTTTCCTTGGAGACAAAGAGACTTTACCCGTTGTTATTTCAAGTAAATTGAATAATTTACAAGAAGAACAACTCATCAGAGTTTTCAAAGAATACAAGGAAGCCATCGGATGGACTGTTGCTGATATCAAGGGAATAAGTCCTACTGTATGTATGCATAGGATTCGACCTGAAGATGACGCAGTACCCGTTCGACAGCCACAAAGAAGACTCAACCCCAACCTAGCTGAAGTCGTCAAGGAAGAAGTGCTCAAATTACTTGGAGCTGGTCTCATTTATGCTATATCAGATAGTAAATGGGTCAGCCCTGTTCAAGTAGTACCCAAGAAATCTGGATTCACAGTCGTGGAAAACAAAAATGGAGAGCTAGTTCCTCAAAGACTGCAAAATGGATGGAGAGTATGCATCGATTACAGAAAGCTGAATTCTGCCACAAGGAAGGACCACTTCCCTTTGCCATTCATCGACCAGATGCTGGAGAGGTTAGCTTGCAAAGCCTACTACTGTTTTCTAGATGGGTATTCCGGATACTTCCAGATTCCAATAGCACCTGAAGACCAAGAGAAGACCACCTTCACATGCCCTTTCGGTACGTATGCCTATACAAGAATGCCTTTTGGTTTATGCAATGCACCTGCAACTTTTCAAAGGTGTATGATGAGCATCTTTCAAGATTATGTGGGAGAAAAGATGGAAGTGTTCATGGACGATTTCACTGTCTATGGAGATAACTTCAATCAATGCCTTCATAACCTAGAACTCATCTTGAAAAGGTGTGTTGAAACCAAATTGGTGTTAAATGCCGAGAAGTGCCACTTCATGGCAGAACAAGGCATTGTACTAGGCCATGTAGTATCCAAAGAAGGGATGCAAGTCGACAAAGCCAAAGTTGATGTTGTTCAGAACCTGCCATACCCAACAAGTGTCAAGGATATCCGGTCATTCTTAGGCCATGCTGGATTCTATAGAAGATTCATTAAGGATTTCTCGAAGATTTCAACATCGACGTGTAGACTACTTCAGAAAGATGTAGAGTTCGAGTTTGGAGATGACTGCAAAGAAGCATTCGACAAATTGAAGACTGCCCTAACCACCACTCCAATTGTAAAGCCATCAGATTGGAAACTACCATTCGAAGTAATGTGTGATGCAAGTGACGTCGCCATTGGAGCTGTTCTGGGACAGAGAGTAGACAAGGTACCTCATGTTATCTACTATGCTTCAAGAACTTTGGATGCTGCTCAGAAGAACTACACCACCACAGAGAAAGAGATGCTTGCTGTTGTCTTTGCCTTGGAGTCATACATCCTGGGATCCAAGGTGATAATCTACTCCGATCATGTTGCATTGAGATATCTAATGGCAAAGAAAGATGCAAAGGCTAGGCTTATGTGATGGCTATTACTCTTTCAAGAATTTGATATCGAAATCAAGGACAAGAAGGGAGCAGAAAACGTTGTAGCTGATCATCTAAGCAGAATTGAAAGCAACAACGAAGAGATAGCAATCAATGAAGCGCTACCTTTTGAAGACTTGTTCGCCGTTTCTCAACTTCCATGGTATGCAGACATTGTTAATTTCTTGGTCACTAGACGTCTACCTCCAGATCTAAGCAAAGGGAAGAAATTGAAGATCATCAGTGATGCCAAGTATTATCTTTGGGATGATCCATACTTATGGAGACAAGGTTCTGATCAAGTTATGAGAAGATGCATACCTGACAATGAAATACAATCAGTTCTGCCACAATGATGAGAGCGGAGGCCACTTTGGACACAAGAAGACAGCAAGGAAAATCTTGGATTGTGGATTTTATTGGCCAAGGATCTTTCAAGATTCTTATGAATACTGCAAGAATTGTCCACGCTGTCAGAAAGTGGGAAATATTTCGAAAAGAAGTCAAATGATTCAAAGTCCTATATTCGTTGTTGAAATCTTCGATGTATGGGGAACTGACTTCACGGGACCTTTTCCTCCATCAGAAAAGAAGTATTACATTCTTCTTGCCGTGGACTATGTCTCCAAATGGATTGAAGCAGCTGCTACTGAAAAGGACGATGCCAGAACAGTGGTCAAGTTTATAAAGAATAACATTTTTCATAGATTTGGCATACCAAGAGCCCTCATAAGTGATCGTGGAACTCACTTCTGCAACAAAATTGTACAAGCCTTAGTTGAAAAATATGGAGTAAGCCATAGGGTATCTACTTCATATCATCCTCAAACCAATGGTCAAGCTGAGAAATCTAACCGTCAAGTGAAGCTGATTCTGGAGAAAACAATCAATGTTCAGAGAAAAGATTGGAGTATGCGACTAGGAGATGCTCTATGGGCATATCGAACAGCCTATAAGACACCCCTTGGTATGTCCCCATACAGAATTGTGTTTGGAAAACCATGCCATTTACCTGTGGAGATAGAACACAAAGCTTGGTGGGCAGTGAAGCAATGCAATCTTAACTTCGACAAAGCTGGAATTCAAAGGATGCTGCATTTACAAGAACTTGAAGAGATTAGGAATGAAGCCTATGAAAATTCAAGGATTTACAAGGAGAAACGAAGCTTTTCATGATCAGAAGATATTGAGAAGATCATTCCATGAAGGCAAAAGGTTTTACTATTCATGGGACAAATGAGACAATTCCCTGGGAAATTAAGATCAAGATGGGCTGGTCCTTTTGAAGTACGAAGAGTATATCTCAATGGATCGGTAGAAATCTATAATCCAACTCCCAGATGCAATTTAAAGTCAATGGACAAAGATTAAAACCATTCTTTGAGACTTATCCCATAGGATGGAGTGAGGAAATTACTTTGGAAGAACCTGTTTATCTTCCAACTTGACAAAAAAAAAAGTCAAGCTAATGACTTTAAACAAGCGCTTGTTGGGAGGCAACCCAATAATTTTAATCTCTAACTCAATTTTTATTTTGCAGATTTTAAAATTTTTCCATTTAATTGGAAGAAAAAAAATATATTCAAGAGATGGAAGAAGCCAAGTACCGAGCCACGAACCATGCATGAACCATGCATGGCCGCCCATGGTTCGGTGGCATCAAGACAAGGCCCGGGCATGTCCAAGCCACATCCGGCCATGACCCGGCCATACCGCAAAGCATGGTCAAGACAAGCAAGCCATGGCTCGGACCATACCGAGCCATCCCGAGGCTAGGCACCGGGCACACCAGGCCTTGGCTCGGCCATATCCAAGCTAAGGCCGGACAGCCGAGCACCAGGCAAGCCAGGCCATGCCGCGCACCAGCATGCGGCACCAGCAAGCCACCCGCACGCCAGCACGAGGCAAGCCAGGGCAGCCCTCGCATCAGCAGGCCGCTGCTGCCTGCCCAGCCCGCGCACAAGGCAGCGCTGCTGCCTTGGTGCCGCGGCACCTTCCTCCTCTCATGCACACTCCTTTTCCAATTAGGATTTTGACTCCTAATTAATTTGGATGATGACCACCTTTTTCAATTAGGTAATGGACTCCTAATCCAGGTTTGATTCTTACTTTTTACTCTAATTAAAATGTCTTAGGAATAGGATTTGATCACTATATAAAGACACCTCTACCTCCTCTTTTATTCACCAAATCACAAGAGCAATATTTGAGAGAAAAATTTTCGGTTGAAGTAAGGGAGAAGTCGACCTAAGCAAGTCGACAAGAGGGGATTTTTGGAAGACATTGTCGACTTAAGCAAGTCGATTTCATCCAAGAGAGAAATCGACTAGAGCAATTTTTTGGAGAAAAATTGCAAGCAAACTGACGCCACCCTTAGTCGACAAAAAGATTTCAATTTTTCTTAGCTTTTATTTTTGAAGATGACGATGATGCTCACCACCATGAATTTTGAGGTTCAATTCAAGAATTTTCGGAACCAATTTTATCAAATTGGATCTGCTTATTTTGGAGAGAAATTCAAGGAAACTTTATTCGTCAAGATTGCCATGAACTTTTGAGCATGATTGCCTCTCTACCTGAAGAAGAAATTGCTACCAAGCCAGGATTCAAAGCTAGAAAGATTTATCAATTTCTTTTGGAAAAAGCTAACAAGTCTCAAGAAGCTGTTATGAGATCAAAGGCTAAAGCTGAGCATGAGTTCAGAAATCGGTTTCATCCCTATGAGAATCGATTACACCATCCCCAAGGACCAAGGAATTTTAATGGAAGGATAAGACCACAAGTTGCACCTTGGAATAGGCCTTTTTCCATGCCCCGGATGGGAGGATACCAAACTAAGCCCTATAGGCCACCCTATAGACATCCTATGCGATGTGCTCCTTTCCCTCAAAGAACTCATGATCCAAATTATGCCTCTTCATCAAATAGGCCGATTGAAACTGTTTTTACTGTGGAAGAATTCAAGGCTCCATCACCATTAAGGGAAACTAAGGATCAATTGGATGATCAAGGTGAGGACAAGATTGTGATTATTGCTTCTGATTCTGAGTCAAGTGATGCTTCTTGTGATAAAGAGGAAGAAGAGGTTAACCAAGAAAAAGAGGCTGAGGAAGAGCTTCACCCTTTCCTTGTTCGATGCAACGAGATTAGTGATCAAATTACTAGCTTAAGAGATGATTTTAATAATATAATTGGAAACTTGGATGACCTCTTCAATTTATTGGAGAAGGCTATTCATAAACCAATTTAGGTTTAGATTTCAATTTCTTGTTTTTAGATTTAAGATTTATTTTTAGGCATCTTAGGATTAGTTATCTAGTTTATGCTTTAAATTTAATTTTCCTTTATCTTATGTCTTTATTTTTCAAGTTTCATTAATAAACTATCTATCCAGTTTTATTTTTCTATCACCTTAATTTTCTATTGCCTTTATGTTTGAGTAATTATCTTCATCAAGTCGCCAGGTATGTTTTCTTGAACCTTTGGTAAGATGTTTGCTTTACATTGAGGACAATGTGAATTTTAAGTGTGGGGGGTGATTACTTGATAGGTTTAGGTTTATTGCTTGAATAATTGAGTCATATGCTATTTATTTGCATGAGAACTTAGGAGAGAAAATTGTTTGTTTTGGATTGTTTTTGATTGATCATATATTATTCTGTTTTTGATTGATCATATATTATTCTGTTTTTGATTGATCATATATTATTCCCCAATTTTTCAAATTGATTTTCGACAAAAATTTTTAAAATTGATGCTAAAATTTTGATTTTCTCAAAACCTTTTGAATTTTTCATGCATAAATTGATTAATTGATTTGATTATGATTGATGAATGCTTAGAATTTTAATAATGCTTTATTTATTGATTGAGTTATAGCATGTTGTTTGATTTCTTAGAATTAGGTATAATTGAAGTTTGTGATATGATCTTATTTATTAATTGCTTCTATGATTATCTATTTCTAGAACTTGTGTTCAATCTTGATTGAAATTATGATTAAGAAAGTATGTTATTGGTTTATGTCAAGAATAAGTGTGGGGGACTACTTATAAAAAAAGGGTAATTAAAATTTTGTTTTCATGAAAAGAAGTGCTCTCGTGACAAGAGGATAAGAGGCATGGAATTTACAGAAATATTGTCCCTCTAAAAAATAAAAGAAGGAGTCCTCCTAGAGTGCTAGTAGCCTCAAAAAAGGGAGTTAGTAACCCCTAAATCATGAACATTTCGAGGTTAGTAACCTCAATTTTCTAAAAACAATTACCCTTGAAAATCTATTATAACTCACAATGACCCTTGATGTATATCTATGACACTACAATCTTTTGAGTAATGGAAAAAGAGAGGAAAACATAAGCTTATAGAAAGAAGTAGTTATAGAAAGTGAAAAATAGTAAGTGATTAAAACTACTTTGATTATGGCTACTTAAGAATGATGATACTTGTTATGTCTTGATTTTTGAATTTAGCATTATTATTATTCTTTGTTATTTTGATTTCATGATTAAATTGATTCTTTGATGTATGTATGCATTCAAATTGATTTTTGTAAAAAATTGATTTTTAATTAACTAACACATTGATCTGCTAAGGGACTAGCAAAGTTGAAGTGTGGGGGAATATGATTGAGCCAAAAACAACCCTATTTTTATGGCTATTTTATTATGTTTTTGGATCTATTTATGCTTAATTATATGCTATTTTGATGATAATTGTGTTTTAAGTTCTTAAATGATGTGAAATTTAGAAATTGTTATTTTTCACCTCTTTTAGAGCTATTTTGATGACTTTTTACACAGATTTTAGCAAAGCAATTTTGAGCATAGATTTGGAGATTCGAAGTTCGTGTTTAAAGACCATTTGAAGACAAATTGGAGATTTGAAGACTTTGAAGAATTATTTCAAGAAGCAAGGATTGAAGATTGGAGCTTTAATTGAAGACAAGCCATTGATAAGTTCTCAAGCTTTGGTATTCATGGATAATTTATGTGGGAAAATACTCAGCCCATATAAAATATTAATTGGAATTAAAATCCCAATTAATGACTCCTAAATCCAAGAAAATATCCAAATCCCGTAGATTCCGATTCTAGTCCTAACAGGATTAGGATTCAAGCGCAGTTTTGGTAGAAAAATCATAATTTTCTGCTCAGACCTCCGATTGAAGCCCATGAGTACTCGTTGGAAAGCTGACTCCGAGATCTACAGCTTTCTTATGAAGTCCAAGACCCAGTTCTGCCATCTTCAAGCCCAAAAATGCGGTCGAAGTCACTGCACGAATTCAGCAAAAATTCAGGATCCTATTTTGACTTGGATTCTACTTTAGGAAGACTTTTAATCCAACTTGGAGTCCAAGTTAGACCCTTAAACCGTCCTAGACTTCTTTCCAAGTTAGGATTGGAATTCCTAGGGTTATTTCCACTATAAATAGGCACCTTAGGTCTAGATTTTTAGTACATGTAGATCTAGAAATTATTTTGTAGAATTGTTGAAGTTTTGGAGGACAAAAGCCCTAGTGCCGCCGCCCCCTTCTCTTCCCATCCATAAGATAAGTTTTTCTTCTTATTCTTTGGATGCTCACTCAATTTATGAGTGAGTAATCCTTTTCTTTACTCCAATGTAGAATTTAATTGATCTCTTGACTTATATATTGGTGAGATTTTGTGCTTAGATATGATAATTGTTAGAGTATTCTTTTGATCTCTGTTTTAATTCTATGTTGCTTGTTTTGATTGATTGAGCCGGCACTTTCATGATAAATTAAGTTAACATTAGCTAGATCAAGTCGAGGATTGACGTTCCGGCTTGGTTATTTGTAGCAATTGGGGGAGGACGGAAGTCCCTTCCAAGGGAGATAAGGAACTTTGAGTGAGAAATTGCTCTTTGTGCTTGTATAAATTACTAGTTCTTAATGCTTTGATTCCTAACAAATCTTTAAGGCTTGACGGCTAATTGATTAGTTAGGAGGAAAAAGGGGTAATTTAAGCTTTGACGAGTAATCTTACCTAATTAAGGTGATTTAGGAATTAATTCCAACAAGCTATTCTATGATTTCATAATTATTAGATATCAATGATCCATGTTATAATTGTCAAGAGGGATATTAATTCTATGTGGGAGGTTTTTATCAATTGTTTTCTTGATTATTCACTGCTTTCTTGTTAATTGTTTTCTTTAATTTTCTTGATTGTTCTCTTGATTGATTTTAATTGCTAGTTTGATTAGGTTTAATTTCACTATAAAAATTCTCTTTAATTTGTTTAATTGTTTTAAGAAAAAGATTAATAACCTATTTCTCTGTGTGTTCGACCCCTACTTGCCCTATCTGCTTTAGTTAGGAATTTGTTGGGAATTTTATTTTTATGATTTGCTGACGACCGATCAGGTATAATTGAATTAAGATGAAGTTTGAAGGATTAAATTGATCAAATACGAATCTTGGGGAGTTTTAAATTGGTTTAAATAGACATTGGAAGTATTGAATTCGAAGTTTGATTTGTAGCATTGGTTTGTGTATTAATTTGGTAAGGTTGTGTTATTTGAAGTAAAAATTTTGATTTTAAGTAGATATACAAGTCTTGAATGTTTAAGATGATATTGTTAATATTACAAAAAAAATGTAGATATGGTTACTAAAGTTTTATGTTTATACTGGTTTTACAAAGATTGTGTAAGTAGAAGCTTGGTAACACATCGTCTGAGCATATCGTTGGAGTTTAAACGTATTAGGGATTTAAGTTTTTACATACCATCTCCTAATGACATTGATTGAGTTGATTGAGAAGTTGAGATTCTAAGAACAGTAAAGATTTGATAATTTGATAACTAGAAATGGAGTTTAAGGAATAAGTAAAGATGATCTTAAAGACGTATTAAGCAATCGTTAAGTTGAAAAAAATGGACAAGAGAATTTTTTTTTTAAAAAAGTCAACAAGAAGTTAATGCTTCAATTATTTGTTTATTTTCACTATAAAAA
>AWUE01014677.1:0-10360 GCA_001974825.2 Corchorus olitorius
AAAAAAAAGAGAGATTTTCTGTATTTTTAATCATTTATCATTTACCATTTTTCCTCTTTATCGTTAATTTACTTGCCATACCATTGTAGGTAAATGTTGTAAATGGCTACTGATAAGTTAATTGCAAATTTCTTTCGAAGAAAAGCATTTTAGTTTCGGTTTAGCCATTTTTTTTCCTTTTTAGTACTAGGGGTTTACTTTGGGTGGAAATATTCTATCTTTATTTTTTATTTAGAAGAAATAATTATACTGTATCCCTTAATCTTACTATGTACAAAATTAATGTAAATTTTCGATGTTGGTAAGGGATTTTAATTCACAAACCTTCATAACGTTGTACCACTACCACAATTTCAAATGAAGTATCTTGGAGAGTAGGATTATAGGAAACAAAATTACTTACACATTGTTTAGCAATGAGCTATTACATATATGTTTCATTTAGAGATTGTTTATTATGATACCACATCAATACTCTGAAACTAAATTATGGTCTAACATTGATATCCTAATGAGTTGAGCATTATACGTAAAATGTACATTTTGAGTATTCAAAATTTAGAAATGAAGTTTGAGTTTGATTTAACTTATTTTGTTCTTAAATAATTTTATTTTTTCCTAATATTAATTTTATTGGAAATTGATTGATTAATAAATTGACTAATTGTTTTATTAGTTTAGGATGCTTAATCAGTAATTAATTACCTAAATTGAATCAAAATTAATTAATATAATAAATTATAGGTGATTACTCCTAAATCAATAATCAATATCAATATCAAAATTAAATCAAATCTGATTAGTTTATGTCAATAAAATCAAATAAATTTATTATGTCAATTTCAATTAATTGATTGATTAATTAATAATTAATCAAATTAAAATCAGACAAAATCAAATCAATTCTAATTAATTTACTTCATAAGTAAGTAATCTTTTGACTAATTAGTTTCCATAAATATAGGCAACATAAAATCGTGATAATTATTATTTACATAATATAATAAGTGAAATCAATAGTCAATTACAAATTAATCTTCATTAATTACTTTACATAAAATAAAGTGAAAATTAAATTGATTATAATTACAAATTTACCTTTATATTAGAAATTCGACGAATCTAACCACATCGGTCGTATTAATAGGTTCAAATAAATTAGTAGAGTCATTAATATGTCAAGGATAATCTTATAATGGCTAATTCAACTATATCATTTGCATCCCATTGACTTTTTTCATTATTATGTTATTGCTTAAACCCACCAGTAGACCATATTAATACAACCCCTTATATAAGCTATAAAATTCAAAGTTGAACCACTTTGTAAAAAATGTAGTAGATTTTACAATAGTACCATTTTGTATTGTTTTTCATTCCCGGGCAACGACCGGGTTTTGTTAATTATTATAATTCTAGACTAGATAGCATATCTTAAAAATTATCTTTTTTTTTGGCCAAATCTTAAAAATTATCTGAAAATCTCTTTTAAAAAATTACTTGCCTTCAAACTCCACTTGACTTGCAGATTAGGTTTTATTTAACATTATAAAAGGAGTCACCTCATCCATCTCATTCCCAACTCTTGAATTGGTAATTTTTTTTTGTTCATCTTATATTCTTCAATATTTACACAAGTGTAAATTAAATTGGATTGAACATATATTTTACCTCAATTAAAACAAACAATTAGAAAATATTAACAAATTTTAGACTGTTATAAAACTAATAAAGAATATCAAGAACAATAGAGAGAAAGAGAGAATTTCTATTATTCCAGAGAGAAGAGAATACAGAAATCTGAAGTATGTGTAAAATAGCTTAGGGGACTCCCTTTATATAGTGGAGTAAATCCCTGTACATTTAATGCTAATATACTTGACTTGCAAGCAAAGTAATATCTAACGGTGGATGATGCTCCAGGGAACCTTCCAGGTAATCTCCTTGTAATCTTCCTTGATTCTTTCATTAATGCTTGATTCTCTCTTAAATCCAAATGAGTTCAATATAGTTGGGCTTAGTGTGGTGTGGAGTCCATAATTCCATAACATAGACGTGATTTTGGTGGGCATGGGCCGCCCTGATCATTTTCGGTTTTTTTTTTTTTTTAATCTCTTTTTGTGCAATATGAAGAGTTTTGCTTGTTTTGTTAGGTTGAAGTGAACACAGCCATCCATGAATTTTCTCTGGACATCAACTTGACTTGACCAGGTAATTTCAACAAACCTAGTCTTTTCTCTCGCTTCATACCATATAATTTTTTTTTGCTAATTTCATTTTAAGAATTTATGCCAATGAAAATCGATGTGTTTTTTTTTTTTAAAATAAATTTTTTTTTGGCACAGAACAGAACTGTGGAATTGTAGCGACTAATAAGCAGGATTTTTAGTGTAGTAGGAATGTGTTAATTGTCATCATAATTGGTGCTTTATCATGAGAGGAAAGCTAACCTAACCAAAATTTCCTCCTCAAAACTCAAACCCAGCAAGAAAGCTATACTCTGTTGTGTTTTGGAAGTGAAACATCTCCACTATACTAGTTTTTACACGTTGGCCAAAAAAAATACTAGTTTTTACACATTGCTAACCATTCATTGTAATTAAAATCCTATCTAATTTCTCCTTAATTTAAAGTTTCAGCTTCTGCTTCCTTGGAAAACACTAGAAAAGAAGTGGGATTGGTGTTGTAGCTCATATATATAAGCCTAATGGCCAAGCAAGCAAATATTGGTGGGGGCTTGGACAAGATTAATGATTTACCTGATGCAATTCTCTGTCACATCATTTCTTTCCTTCCTATTAAAGAAGCGGTTTGCACTTGTATTCTGTCGACTAGGTGGAGGTATCTTTTTGCTTCAATGACTCGTCTTCATTTTGATGATATTCAGTTCTGGCATCGGCATCATCAAACCAACAACTTCATGAATTTTATGGATAGACTGCTGTTTTTCTCGAGTAAGGCAAGTCTAGAATGCTTTCAGCTAGACTTTTCGGAGGATTCAGGTATTGATGGTTTGCGCATTTATGGGTGGATATGTGCTGCTCTGTGGCGCGGTGTTAAGGAACTTGAGTTATTCTTTGATTTTGTACATCATCCCATATTGTTGCCTACTATTCTGTTTACTTGCAAGTCGCTGGTGACACTGAGTTTGACGATAAGCATTATGAATGTTCCTAGTGGCGCCTGTTTTCCCAACCTCAAGAACCTACGCCTCACAGGAATCGAATTTTCTGATAATGGTACGGTTCAAAGGTTATTTTCCAGTTGCCTTGTACTTGAAGATTTGGTCATTGATGAATGTTGCTTTGAAAAGATAAGCGAGCTCAATATACGTAATCCTTCACTTAAGAGATTGGAATTCAATGTGCCAGAGCAACACAAAGATTCGGATTGGGCATATGATTATTCAATCACGATTGATGCTCCAAATCTTGTCTACTTCAAATATGATGACCTTCTGTTAAAAGGGTATTCAGGAAACATGCATTCTCTTGTAGAAGCTGATATTAGTATAATCATACGTGATGAGGAAGGAGAGCATGATGAGCATAAGCGTGCTGCAACTGAGTTTTTTCAATTAATTCAAAATGTACAGTCACTTCGCGTAACAATTGACCATCATGGAACGGTTAGTACACTTACCATTATTCATGCCAATATGCTTGTACGTATTTCTTATATGAATTATAATGAATACAGATTCGCATTTTCTAAATTCCTGCGAATACAGATTTTTGTTTTGGACTGTGAACCAGTGGTTGCACTTGACAAACTGGTTGAGTTGAAAATTCGTGAGAAATTTCAGGATGAAGATGATTTTGACTGGCAAGAAATGTGGCTTCTACAGCTCCTGCAATGTTCGCGTAATTTACAATCCCTTGACTTCTCTCTTGAGGTAGGGAAGGAGTTCTATGATCTATCAATGTCATCGTCATGTTTCTTTCCTCAATGCTAATGCCAGCTAAACTCTTATCTGTGGGTTTATAGGGATATCCAGGAAAAGGAGTTTGGCATGCACCTGAAAAAGTGCCTTGTTGTTTGTTATTTCAACTCAAGGAGATTAAACTCTACTCAGAATCAGATGTTGGGAGATGGCTGTTTAAATTGATTAAGTACTTGTTGAAGAATGCAAGAGTTTTGAGGAAGCTCATAATAGATACTACTCGTCAACCGAATGGAGACAAACAATTGAGGTTTGCCAAACGACTATTGGCGTTACCAAGGAATTCAGCATGTCAAGTTGTCATTTGATATTCCTTAAATCTCATCCTTCACAAAAACTTTTACAGTGTGAATGGAATTGCAGCTTAAATACTTAATTACTTGAAATGCATCAATTTTTGCCTTACCGATGGAAATTTTATCATTTTTCTTGTGTAATTGTTTGTTTTTCCTCTGTTTTAAGTGGAGCCATGAGACAGATCTATTAAGGGCATGTGCAAGTTCAAGCCATTTTTATCCTTAATCAATGCATCCTACCATTGGGACTGAAGTCAACTAAATGATAAACTCGGTCCTTGGGGATTCTCAAATAGGAATCAATGCTTTAATTTGATCAGATCTTTTGGGTATTTGCTCCAATAAATACCCACTCTCCCAAATTAAAAACGTTTTAGCTAATCCTTTATATTTGCATTGGAATTCATCCGCCCTCTTCACCTTCTAAGTAGATTCATTTTCCCTACCTCCTTATCTATCCAAACAGAATTGCTACTTTTCTTTTTAAGAGACAGACGTTTATGAACTTTCCTGGACATAAACCAGACCAGGTGATAATATGCATACTTTTCTCTTCATTGTTTACATGTTCTTTTTTGAGTATTACGTTTTTACTTTTTTTGTTCCTGCTAATTTCATCATGCATATATGCCAATGAAAATAGATATACTATTTATTTGTATAGTGTTTCTCAAAAATAAAACAGAATTACTCTTGAATTCCAAAAAAAAAGCTACATTCAAACCTCTCTGTTGTGTTATGAAAATGAAAACTCTCCAATACTAGACTATTACATGTAGGGATATTCTTTAATGTAAACTTATTTGCTGACTATGTTCCATTCCACCTCATTTCTCTTATGAATTTTCAGCTTTCTCCCTAAGCACAAGGCATACTATAGCTCATATATATGCGTTATGGCCAGGATTAGTAATTTTCCAGATGAAATTCTGTGTCACATCATCTCTTTCCTTCCTATCAAAGATGCTGTTCGGACCTCTATTCTATCAACTAGATGGAGATATCTTTTCCCTTCCATGACTCCTCTTCAACTCGATGATCGGGGTCTGAATCATGGATCTGTTGACAGCTTCATAAACTTTGTGGATAGATTGTTGATTTTCTCGAGTTAGCCAAGTATAGAACGCTTTCGGCTATGCGTTTCAAGGACTAATCGGGATCGGTTTGATAGTTCACGCGTTTATGAGTGGGTATGTGCTGCATTGGGGCGTGGCCGTGTTAAGGAACTTGATTTAGACTTTGATACGAAAGAAATCATGTTGCCTTCTATTCTCTTCTCTTGCAAGTCACTAGTCACACTGAAATTGCAATTGCTGTATTCTCATATGAATGTTCCCAGTGGTGTTTGTTTCCCGAATCTCAAGAAGCTTCATCTTTCCTGTATTGAATTTTCTGATGATGATTCAGTTCAAAGGTTATTTTCCAGTTGCCTTGTCCTTGAAGATTTGGTTATTGTTTTTTGTTGCTTCGGAATGGTAAGTGAGCTCATTATATGCAACCCATCACTTAAGAGATTGGAACTTGAAATGGAAATTCCGGACTGGGAATCCGAATATTCAATAAAGATTGACGCTCCAAGTCTTGTCTACTTCAAGTATGTTGACACTTTAGCAGAAGGCTATGCAGGAAACATGCCTTGTCTTGCAGAAGCTGATATTACAATATCTATAAATTGCGAGTCTGAACTGGATTATAAGCTTAATGTTTATAAAAGTGCGGCATCTGATCTCCTTCATTTAATTAAAAATGTAGTGTCACTTCAATTATGGATTGTTGCGCTTCCTGAAACGGTACGTTCAATATCAACTTAGCATATTAATGGAAATGCTTGTGCTTCTTACTTATTTGATTATTATTTGCAACATATAACAGTTTCACTTGCGTGTATATAGATTCTTGATATGGGTCATGAAGCAGGGCGACTTGCATTTGACAACCTGGTGGACTTGAAAATTACTGAGGAAATGTTTCATGTTGACTGGCGAGGAACGTGGCTTGTAGAATTTCTGCAATGCGCGCCTAATTTACGGACCTTTGACTTATCTCTTCTGGTTTATCATATGGTAGGAAGTGATCAGTCTTAAAGTTCCTTGAAACATTTACCAAAATAATTAAAAACCCTTTTTCTTCTTATTTTTCTCTAATTCTCTGTCTTTTTTTTTCTTGGGTTGTGGATATATATAGGAAGAAGCAGAAATTGGAGGGTGGTCTCCGCCTGAAAAACTGCCCTCTTGTCTGTTATTTGGACTCAAGAAGATTGTTCTAAATTACTATGATGGCAGATGGCAATTTGAATTGATAAAGTACTTGTTGAAGAATGCAAGAGTTCTTGAGGAGCTTAGAATAGATAAACCTCTCTGGTATCAAAATGAAAAATTGAGGCTCCGTGAGAAAGTGTTGGCTTTACCAAGGGGTTCAAATAGATGTCAAGTTCTCATTTGATTAACCTCATTCTGAAATGTTTTTACAGTCCTTGGTGTATATATATAATTAATGAAATTGCAGCATATATACTCTTTATTTGGAATATTAATGCTATATATATATTTTTGCAGGCCTACTGATAAAAACTTTATCTTTGACTTAGATAATCAGCTTTATTTATTTATTTTTTTTGTTCTTTAGTTATGATTAAGTGAATCCATCCATGACCTGAATTACAATCTCTCAAATCCTTTTTGAATCTTTCTTTTAATCTTTCATACCTTATTGGTCTTTAATTGAAGAGTTGTGTAGCACTTCAAAAGAATTGAGTATTTGAGCGTTTAACCTGATCTATGATCACCACTGTTGTTGTCAATTAGATAGAATTATTATCTATACTATCTATACTATATTAAAAAGTATGTTCACCTGTAAAACTTTTGAATCGCCCATTATACCTTATTTTTCGAATATATTTCTTAAATGCCATTACTTAAACTATTATAGTTTTATTCTACTAAAAACTCTATTTTTATTTAATGAAATCTAACATCTTTATAATTACTTTATTTTTACCATTTTACTATTTTTCATTAAAAACTTGGATATATTAAAAATTTTTAATATACAATTTTATTCAACTAAAAACTCTATTTGCATTTAATTAAATTAAATATTGTTATAATTATTTTATTTTACCATTTTATTTTTACTATTTTAATTTAAAAGGTTATTGTGATTAACCTATTTCTATTTGATAGTTAATGTATTGTGATTATAATTTATTATTTTATTTAACTTATAATTAATTTCAATTATTGCTAAATAAAGTGTATTATATTTTACTTTGTTAATATTTTTCTTTCTGTGGAATAATTTCTTTTGTTCCTTTGATAGTAAAACCCTATGTATATGCAAATGGGAGGTCGGGTTGAATTTTGGTTAGATAAGTTTCGGGTTAAGGAAATTTCAGGTGGGTCCGGGTAATTTTCAGTTTCAGATTGGGTTAGCTTTGGATCGCTCAAATGTCTGTCAATTATGGTTCGAGCCTTTTTCGATGCCAGCTCATATGGTTTGGATAATTTAAAGTTTGAGCTTCAGATTTTCGGGTTCGGCTCTTTGCAGATTCAGATCATTTAAATATAATTAATTTCATTTCGAGCTAATCTCTCGGGCTTGATCGGGCTTAGCTAATTTTGGGTTCGGGTCGTTTCAGGTTCAGACGATTGAAGATTCGGGTCATTTCAGGTTAGGATTGGGCAAATTTTTTTCTCAAATAAGGTTAGATCAAGTTTGGTTTCAGGCGGTCAGGTCGGGTACTCGCTCTCAGGTCAAATTTTGCCAGCTCTAATAATATTCTTTACGACAAAATTAGTAGTATACTTAACATCTTAATTTTCATTTAATTTAAACATATTGGGTCACGTGCAACGCACGTGAAGGTGATGACTAGTATATAAAAAAGTATGAGTTTTGTAAAACTTTTGAATCAACTATTATACCCTTATTTTTCTAATTGAATCGACTATTATATCCTTATTTATCAAACATATTTCTTAAATGCCATTACTTAACTATTATAGTTTTATTCTACTAAAAACTCTATTTTCATTCAATTAAATTTAATATCTTTATAACTACTTTATTTTTACCATTTTACTATTTTTTTCAAAATATATAGTTTTATTCTACTAAAAACTCTATTTTCATTTAATTGAATTCAATATTTTATAATTATTTTTTTTACCATTTTAATTTAAAAAGTTATTATGATTGACATCTTACTATTTGATTATAATAATGTATTATAATTAAAATTTATTATTTCCTTAATGTGCAATCATTTTATTTGACTTAATTTTTTTGCTTGATCAAAACTTGCTGTATAATTAAAAAAATCTAACATTCTTATAACTATATATCATTTTTACTATTTTAATTAACAAAACTTAGATGTATTAGAAAATTTTAAATATAGTTTTACTCAACTAAAAACTCTATTTTTATTTAATTAAATCTAATATCCTTATAACTATTTTGTTGTTATCATTTTAGTATTTTATTAAAAAAACTTAGATATATTAGAATTTTTAAAATATATTCTTTTACAATTTTTTTAGAAATAAACTTTTACAGTTTTTCTACTAAAAACTCTATTTTTATTCAATTAAATTGAATATTTTTAATAAAGATTTTATTTTTACCATTTTACTTATAAAATATTGGAGATTTTTTTGGGTAGTTATGGATCCATTTCAATTATTATATAAACTAATAAAAGTATTATTATCAAGTTTAAAAGTTAAAATAAGTTGGCTAATCATTAACTATTCAAATTTTTTAACAAATTAAGTTAAAAATTTATTTAAAATCTAATTATTGTGATTGACTTTGTTTTTCTATTTTTGTAGTGTGTATTGGTAGTTTAAATCTGGTTCTAAATCAAATGAGTCAGGTAATTTTCTCGAGTCATTCGGGTTTCGGCTCATTTACGTTCAAGTCTATTAGGTCTTGGGTCAGGCGGATTCGAGTTTTGACCTCGGGTCATTCAGGTTTTGGATTTTTCGAGTCTAGATTCAGGTCAACTGGATCAGCCTTGAATTTTTTAACTACTGGTGAAGTTTAGCAAACTGCATATACGGGTTTGTCGTGTCTGAATAGGACGTGTTTGGGTCGTTTACTTTTTTTGGTCAAATCGGGTTATGTCGGATTGGACGAGTTATCGAGTTCGGATCAGATTTTGACAGTTCTACATATATAATTAATTTTAATTATTATTTTAATTTTCATTTAATTTAAACACGAGTATCACGTGCAATGCACGTGGAAGTGGAGACTAGTAGAAAAAAAAAACAAGGTTTACCACAAGGAAAATTTGTCTTACATTAGCAGCACTTTTCTTTGATTTTTTCTTTCTTTTTTTTTTTTTGGTCTCGGTTTTAATTGGAGAGCCATGAGACAGATATAAGGGCTGTGTATGACTGATGCTATAGCAACATCCTTGAATTTATGGTGAATGAACATTAAAGGTAACCTCTTTGCCCTTTTTGTCATAATGACGAAGAATCTGTAGATCATGCTTACTATGTAATTGGACAGCTTGAGTATGGTTTGGGATTGATGTGGGTTATAAGGTTATTAAGGGTAGCATTAACTACCTGTATCATTCCAAATTTATCGGATGTCCCCATAGGGACGACTACTGATGTTACCATTTATATAGTTTTGACAGAAAATCAAGAATAAGCAACACAACTTTCATCGTGCAATGCCTAAATTTTCAAGATCTGAAAATGCCACATGTATATGGAGAGCTGATTCATTACTGATATTAAACTCTAGCCATTTTTGAACTCTGTTCTTGTTTTTAGTACCCTATCCGGTGTTCTGACTAATCCGGATCCGATTCGCGTCGCGATTTTTTAACTCTGTAATTTGCTTGTAAAGATTATCCTTCCTTTTTTCGGTTTTTAAATATAATATATATATATATATATATATATCTATATATATATATATATCTATATACTATATAAGTCTAAACTTCAAAACCATTGACCTGAAATATCTAAAATAACCTTTTTAATTTTAAAAGTTTAGTATTCATTTAAAGGGTAAACATGTATTTATCAAATTAAACTTTTAAGGTTCAATATGTAATTTCATTTATCAATTAAATTAAATATATTATTATATT